>JAULBZ010006948.1:0-11921 GCA_032360805.1 Neoturris breviconis | reverse complement strand
TAAGAGCTCGTCTTTGTTTGGGTAGCTCATTATCTCTAATTTTTCGTGGAGGCATAGTGGGCATTTCTTCGTGGTATATATATATAAATTGTTGGTTGTGTAATAATTTTTTTTATTTCCGTGGCTAAGAGTTGTTAGTTTTGTGTGTATTGACCCATCAACATAGAATCCAAAACTTGATTGCCATTCCAGCAACTTAATTCAACAATAATTTGCACATGATCAGTGATCGAAATAAGAGTAAATAATTACTGTGGAGGAGTGATTTTTGAACATAGCTTCAGACTACAAAGTATGAATCTATGCTCTAAAATCCCTCCTCCACATTGATTATTTGCTATTATTTCAATTATTGAGGTTTATTTTATTTAGTGAATCTATCCAGGTTGCTGTGAAAGTTTGTTACGTCAAGTACGAAGATTCTGATCAATGTGGCGTTGCACAGCATCTTACAAATACGGTTTTTATTGACAGGGCACTTATTGTTGTACCGATAAGCTGGGGTACGTGTAGGCAATGTAGCTTTTATGATATTTTTATCTCAAAATAATTTAATTTTCCAGGTATAATATCTTTCGACTTCGGGAACATGAAAAAAATCAGCATCACATTTTAGGCATTTATTGTATCAAAAAGATTCTGACAACCAGGTTGTTGTCTTTTGACATTAGGGGTTATCAAGTTTCTAGTGAGAGCTTATGGGACTATCCTGCAATATTTATGAATGTCTGTATGTATTACTCTCCCATTTTCACAGTTTACCCACCTTCATTGATCAAAAATGTGTTCCTTATAAGTTACGTTCACACGCTACGATTAATCGAGTTAATTTTAACTGTATACCATCTTGAAAAATGGCTATGATTTTTGAAGATAATAGCCAAAATCGACCCAATTATCCGTAGCATGTAAACGTAGCTTTAGTCAATGCTCTTCCTAAGAAAGGTACATATTCAAGGTGTTTTTTATTTTGCAAAAATAATAATAACTCATTTTGTTGTCATTTCCAAGAGAGCATTCTTGAAATTAGTTTGTAGACTCATTTGCATGTCTTGTGTCGGGATGAGAACGATATCAGCGGAAAATGAAACTGTACTCAAAAATTCTTCCTCCCCAGTGATTGTTTATTCTTATTTTGACCGTGAACACGTCTACTGCTGCCTCAAAACAAAAAACAGATTTTCTCTCTGCAACCAAAAACGCTCTAATGGAAAGCGGTCTTTATTCCATAAGTAAAATTTGAGCAACACAAGAGCTGTATAATTCACAGAGATTATTTAATAAAATGTGCAGAAAAAAGCACTGAGTCAACGAACTTGCAATGGATTGTTTTTTTTTCTTCGTACCGAAACCGATCCATTGCAAGTTTGTTGACCTAACCACCCTTCTGTACAGATTTATATTTTGTTGAATTGTCAATTTTAGTAGATTTAACCCTGCCGATAAAGTTGGTTTTGGAGCGAAATTTTGAGATGATCCCTAAGTGTCGTGTCACATGAGAAAAATATATCACAAATTTCTATTTTAGAGGAAATTCCTGAAGAGATTGAGTGCGCTCACTTGATAAAAACAGTGAATGCTTATGCATCTATGGCCACAACAGGGTTTCTACCACAAGCATTTCCAGTAGAAGGGGTAAGATATATTATACACCAGATCTATACGAACCAGACATGCCGCCCTTCTAAGCTGGACCTGAATTCTGACACCTGAATAGAAGATAGGTGTACTTTTCAGAGCTGGACGTACCCTAAAATATCAAAATACCATTGTTTTGTTGTGTTTTCATGTTTATGTGTTAGTATGTTTGGAAATGATAAATTGTTACTGTGGTTTACAGTTAGGAAATACCTAACAGATTGCACATCATGTTCCCCATAACTACTGCTGGATCTGTGTCTGTACATAATTTTGTCAATATCAAATGGATATTGCCAGAGTGGGTAAAAACTCTAGTAAAAACTAGAACAAAGTTTTGAACTAGCTTTTACCCACCTACCCTATATGTGTACAGTAAATCCTCTAATAAGCACCCAGGGTGCTTTGGGGGCGCTTTGGGGGCGCTTTGGACTCTTATTAAATTAATGTTTGGAGATCTTAGAAGAGAGACTTATTAAATATTAAGGAGGTTGCTTAATAGAGGAGGATGGATGTATTCCATACCTCAAGAATAGGGCTTCATTACAAGTTTGAATTGGATTTTATTTGAATTTCGTTCAACAAAAATTTGTGATGATAATATGGACCAAAAGTATTTTATTGATTCCCGTTTTTAATATCCGAACATTGGTCTATTTTCAGTTTGACTGAAAATATTCCGACGTAGGCAGCTGTTATTACAAAAACTTTTTTAAAGTCCGCAGTAAAGACACTAGAACAATGTCGATTGGCGTTGTTCTAGAGTCTTTACTGCAGACTTTGAAAAAGTTTTTGTTAGTGGTGCTTATTAAAGTTATGAGATATTACACTGATTAGAGGTAGCACTTTAAAGAGATGAATTACTTTATACAATTCTTTTAACCATATGCATATACTATAGCCTGTTCATATATGTATTACTTTTAGTGCAATGTATCCTAGTCAATACAGCCTATGTGTAGTGGTCGAAATAAAATAAAATAGTCGTTATAGAGGAGTAAGTTTTGAGCATAACTTTAGGTTATAAAGTCCAATGCCAATGCTACGCTCGAAAATCCAACCTACACAGTGATTATTTTGACTTATTTCAACCATTGCCTTGCATGTAGCGTAGTAAGTAAGCAAGTTGGCCGACTGCAGTCGGAGGCGACCAGAAGGCTCTTCTTTCATTAGCTTCTATTACGAGGGTAGGGGAGCAGCATGCTGGTACTTATTTTACTGACCACGTATGGATGAAAGACTGAGTCAGCCATGGCACCTCACCGGGAATTGAACCCGGGCCGCTCCGATGAAGTTGGAACGTGCTGACCACTATACATACATATATATATATATATATATACATGGTTGTGTACTATATATCAGTGGTGTATCCAGCTGTGTAAATCGATCTCTGTCTTCAAAACATGTAGGGGTTTGGGGTCACCCTCAAAGTGCCCCCAGTGGGGTTTAGGGTGAAGCTGAAGTCTTTATCATTATCATCAATTTATTTCAACACCCCTCTAATCAATTTCTTTTACTTTTAGAGTACATCTAATATCCCAGGTTTACCACCTCCTCCTGTGATAACTTGTAGTACAGATCCAAATGAAATTGAAGAAATAAGAAGAACTATATTTGTCGAAAACATCAATGAATCCGTATGTATACATTACTTTGGGAGTAGAAACTTTCATGAGCACAAACCTTTTAACAAAAGTGAACTGTACATTTTCACTTCAAAATATTCACGAATGTTTATTGTGCAAAATATTTCGAAATTATCCAGAAAAATGTATTATTTCTGAATACTTCAAAAGAAAAGGTAGAGCAGTCAAAACTTTCTATATTTTGCAACTTTAATATTTTTCCTTTTTTATACATACGACTTTTCTCTATGCGCAAAAACAAATTTACCTGAAACATTCTATACATGCTTTATATATTGTAAGAAAGACCGGACATTTTCTGTTTTTAGGCTCAACTGTGCTTAATATTTTCAATAATGTGCTTAGGGGTTTTGCTTTTACTTGGCTGGATGCTTTTTTTCTTCTTCCCAATAATTCAAATGTATACTATATTTGAATGTAATGTCTGCAAAAACAACATGTACAAAAACCCTGCTCGGTGTCAACCAAGGTGTTTTGGTCAGAGTAGGAAGTTGTCACTGCTTTTGATGTTTTATTTTTTAATTATTCCTCTCTCTCAAGGCCGAGGCCACTACTAGGACAAGGGGTACATTTTTACCCAGGTGATACAACCCTTAATCTACCTTATTTACCTAGAAACATGGCCGGAACCACTTTACAGGGGAACATGTAGACGCTAGTACTTCAAGGAATGTGGCTCTAAATCCCCCCCTCCCCGAGGTGATATTGAACTGGGAACCTCCAGATCATAAGCAACACTGCTTTACCACTGAGCCATAGTCATAGCTCCCAAAGATTCCAATTACGGCATTCTTAAGTTTATAGCTGGTTTTCCTAACTTCTTTTTATACAGCAGTAGGTTGACAATTTAACAACATAATAGGTTCTGGAAAATTCTTGTATTTTCCATGGATATAATGAGCCGACAGTGAAGTCACTAATCCAATGCTCGAGCCTGAAGCTATGCTCAAAAATCTACAGTGATTATTTGCTCTTATTTCTAGCACTGAAAAAATTATAATCTTCTCGGTTCATCTGGGTTCATGAATATAATAACAACCTGCTTATGATTCAACGTGTGTTAATTCTGTTAATGGTTGCAGATTGCAGTTCTCCCATGTTATACTTTAAGAGGGATTAAATTTTGCGGATGGGAAAACACGAATTTTAAAAGCATTTCACGGGGATTTATTTTATTTTTCCACCACTTCTAGAAATTTCTTTATTTTTGTGCTTGAGGTCAATCTGTGGACAATTTTTGTGGAACTTATTTTCACAGGGATTCCTGTAGCAAAATGTTTAATGTAACAAAACTATATAGCAATCATTCTAAAATTTTGCTTCAGATTTTTTTCCCTGGGAGTTCCGCTGTGTGTCACACTTTAAATATTTTGCAGTGATTTATATTCGCTGGAGGAGCGTTCTTGGAATATTTTGTGTGGATTAAAGTAATATTGTCTAAATTAATGTTTTTATTTTTCTCTTTCAGATTAAATCAGAGCAATTGATGGCATTTTTTTCTGGTGTTGGAGAGGTCAAGTTTCTGAGACTTTGTAAAACATCAGACGGACAGTAAGTTTGCAATAACTGAAGTTAATTTTCCTTATTGGAATACCTAATAATACTAAAATCTTGCTTCACCATCCACCTGCTAACATCGATGTATTTAGAATTCTATTACACAATTTGGCTCATACTCCAACAAAACAAATGCTGAAAGTGTACATTGCCACAATTTCTCGATTGCATATGATCTCACCCAAGTCATTAATTTTCCAACTGAAATTCGGATGCAAATGACCAATTCTCTTCTTTACTTGATCTTTTTTCTAACTTCTATTCCTGATTACTGTCTCTAACAAATCTTTCTCCTTTTGGTAACTCAGACCATTACGTTGTTTCTGTTTCATCGCACTGCGTATTGATATGCGCAGGCAGACTGGGACAGTTTCTGGTCATACATGGCAGATGACCAACAGATTTCTTTTCAAATATTGTGCATCAAAGCGTATCATCTTAATTTCTGAGTTGATTACCAATGGAATTTTTCATTCCCCCTAAAAAAACTTCACCAAAAACCAGACAAACATTATTTTCACTGCTACCACAGAAACCCATCCCCTGCCACCATATCTGACTCCAAAACCGTGAGCAACCGATATAAGTACACTCTAAACTTCGTCAAAAATCAATATTTAAACATGGTTAAATTGCGTATAGAGGCGGAAATCCTAGCTTCTTGTAAGTTCTGGAGAATCACAAATCATGTGATGAATTAAGGGAAATCATCCATACCCACGCTTGTAAATGGTCCTGATATTCTATCTCTCATCCTCAGTAGACAAGGCTCAATTATAGGCCAAAAACCTTTCAATAAATTCCACTTTAGATGATAATGGTCACCCACTACTGGAGTTGCCACCACAGACAGATGCTTGATAATGTCAAGACAACACCAGCTGATGTATTAAAGTTTATTTCAAAATTACAAATTTTAAGGCAGTTGGTCCAGATGAATCCCAATAGTGGTACTTAAAAATGTCTCACCCGAACTTGCTTCTGTTCTTTCTACTAAGCTTTTTAATAAATGCATCAAAGAGTCTCGCTTCCCCTTATTCTTGGAGAAATTTGTCTTCGCTCCAACCCAACAGCATTATCACCATATCAGTCTACTTCCCATCTTTGAATCTGTCCTGAACAAATATCTTGTAATTTATCTTGAAAAGTCAAAACTCTTGTGTGACTTTTGATATGGCTTTTAATCTTCTTGCTCAACAGCTGACATTCTAACAGTTATTACTGGCAGAATAAGTAGAGCACTTGATTGTTTGTTAGAAACATGAGCAATCGCTCTTGACATTTCCAAAGCTTTTGATAGAGTTTAGCTCAAAGGTCTCATACAAAAACACACTGCCTATGGTATTTCTCGTAGACTTCTTTCTCTTATCAAATCATTCCTTACTAATTGAAAAAATCAAGGTTGTCCTAGATGGGAAATCTTCAAGCTCCTATGTGCTGAATGCTGGCATTCCTCGGTGCTCTGTGATTGGTCCAACTTTGTTTCTTATCCTCATAAATGATCTTCCTGATGATATTCTTGCTTCCCTAATTGATTATTTTCAGATGACTCCTCCACTATTTACACATCTGCATCCTCAACTAAAAACATTGATACTGTAACAATCAATCTGACTTCTGATATTTTAGCTATTGTTGAATGGGGTTAGAAGTGGCTTGTTTCATTCAATGCAACAAACTTGTATCCTTTCATCATCATAAATTTTCCTTTTTTCCCACAATTTCCCACAATTTCCCTTTCCATTTTTACCATAATTTTCCTTTTTTCTCTCTTTTTTTTCCTCTTGGTCGCTTACTTGGCTTAAACTTACTGATGACTTAAAGTGGGATGACTGCATCACCTCAATTGCTAAAAAATACCTCAAAGATGGTTGGTCCTTTTTATCTTTCTATCCCCAAGTTCAATTCTCTATCTCTACGAAAGCCAAATTCATACAACCATGGAATATTTTTGTCACATCTGGGGAGGAGCTTCTCAACAATCACTATCATCACTATATTGGCTGTGTTCAACATTGTCTTCAAGGGTTAGTAGGTGACAAATTATACTAAACCCTTCAGCCTCTTTTACATCATCGAAACGTTTCCAGCCTCTCTCTTTTCTATCGTTATTTCCATGATAAATGCACTCACAAACTACACTCCCTTGATCCTTCTATTCATTCTTTCACCCAAGAAACTTGCTTTTCCAAATTATGTTCCAATCACCCGTTCCTAAATCTTGTTGTAAATTTCATAAAACTAGCTTATTTCCTCGTTTATCTTTTCTCCTTTTGTAACTCTTTGCAATCCATTGGCATTGTGGCCTTGCTTTGGGTGACCAACAATAAATAAAAAAGGTGATTTTATGGCGAGTCCTTTACAGATTTTGTTTTTCACATGCCCACTTTTTAACTTTACTTATTTCTCTAATCAATTTCAAATTTCAAATATTTCCACAAGTGATATTTTGTTCTTATTTCGAACAACGAGTTGCTAAATGTTTATTTTTTGTATATTTAGATATGCGTTCATAGAATTCAGTGCTGTTGAATCTGTTCCAACAGCTTTACAATATAATGGTGTAATCTTTGGTAATCGTTCATTAAGGTACAATAGAGAAGTTTGAGTCAATGGATTGGTTTCTTCATGCATTAATTTTGAATAAGTTCGGACCATGTTCAGACCAAAAAATTTCAGACATTAATTTTCAAAAAAAATATCAAAAATTATTTGTAATTGTATAGATATTCGTCAAAAACCGTCTGAAATCGTCCGAAATAGTGATTAAATTATCATTATCCAAAAAATAAAAACTTACAGTAAGGATTAAAATTTTACGAATATACTTATTTGGCCAATTAGTCTAGAAACCAAAGCAGTTCATTCCTTTTCTCTTCATTACAATCCTTCCTGGTCCCCTATAAAATTGAGATAGACACTATGCTTAGTGTCATTGAGGTATATATTGATAGATGCAGTGGTCAAAACAATTATAAATAATCACTGGAGGTGGAATTTATGAGCATAGCTTCAGGCTTTGTAGCTAGAGGCTGTGATCAAAAATCACTCCTCCTTAGTCTTTATATTTATTATGCGACCACGACATGTTACTGAACCAAATCAAAACAAACAAAGTAATCAAACAATAAAATTCAAGAGATTACATAAGTCAATGACGTGTTGAATAAGTTGTTCTAGTATCTTTACTGCTGGCTCTGAACAAGTGTTTACATATTATGCTATGATGTATAATCTGTGTATGAAATTCATATCCACGTTATTGGAATAAATTTTGAACACCACAAAGCAGCATACACAGCATACACTGATTTTGATGACATGCTGGATAATGGGATGATATTCCTGACTCTATAGGAATTTATCTATTAAAGTTGGCTATAAAAATATCTATAAAAATTGCTAAAACTGAATTTACCAGAAGTGAACAATGCGAGGGAATATTAGACTAATTTGTCGAAGTAAGAGGAAACAGGAGCAGGGAGGTATTTTGAACTTTGTAACCTTCACGACGGCATTCCCCTGTGGAGGAGTATCTTTGGAGGCTAATTTGCAAAGATGCCCCCCACAAGGGAATACTGGCGTGAATTTATAACAGTGCTCAAAAATTGCTCTGCTGTGGTTATTTTCTCTTATTTTGATTATTGGATATAGTGTTGAACTGTAAGTCTTGAACACAATGGAATAAAGAACAAATTGTTTTAGTTGTGAATCTCTTCCACAAGGCATCTGCCATGGAGACAATTTGTCTAATGTTATCTTTCACCAAAATGCTATGCTAGACCACCTTAGGAGCCATCTCCAAAATTCGTTACCAAAAGCAGATATGTTAGCAGCTTTAAAAAAGTAAAATTTAATGATTTTGAGAAAAATTAATCTATGATGAAGAGTGTTAAGTCAATGAGCTTGCAATTGATTGGTTTCTTCGGGACGAAGAAACTAATCAATTGCAAGATCATTGATTCAGCACTCTTCCCCTGGTAACGGATTTTGGAGATGGTCCCTTATTCACATTCAAATATCTTATTCAGAATAACTCATAATTTATTCTAGGCAGTGTCTGATGTCCCATGCTAAATCTGTAAATCCCAGAAATGAGTGTCATCGCCCCCAATGTTCCGCCCAGGACCGGATAATGATCATATGAAAGCTAAATAAAGAACTTTCTATTTCTAGAGTTGTACATTCAAAAAGTGCTATTTCTAAACCAGAAAGTGAACGTATTGCATCTGGTCGCACGCCAGTATTCAAGTATCGTGAAAGTGTGAGAAGGCCTTCATTTGATCGTAAGTTATTTCACTGAAATTGGTTTCATGTTACCATTAAATATATAATACCTGGATAAAAATAATATTGTTGGATTTTCACATAAAATTAATTTAAAAAAGAATTGAAGCATTATTAGATGTTTTATAGTGATTTCCTTCTTATTTAAAAGAGGTTTTGGGCGCTTATTAGGTTCCATTCTTCACAGTTTATTTTTAGTAAAATTATCTTTTGGAAACTGTTTAACAAGTAATATTGAGATTGTTCTCACATTCAGGTCTTGAATTAGTTTTCTATTTCTTATTGAACGAGCCTTCAGATATAAATTTCTCCATTTTCAAGGCTACAATCCCCCACAAAAATGTTTGAGACAAAGTAAAATTTGAGCAAAAATATGGAATTTCAACTTAGATGGAAAGTCTCAAAATTTGACTAGCACATCAAACGACACAGAAATTCGAATTTGTTCCAAGAACCTGGGTACTAGGTTTGCAAAAATACCTAAGATTCTTGGGTATTCTCAAAGTTGTTTTAATTAGTTACGTTTTACTTGTGGTGTGTATTGCTTGTTAAAATTCGTAATTATCCCATATTTTATTTTAGAGACTGTAGAGCTAATAAAAACATTAGTTATTTATTTCTTATTGTACGAGCCTTCCGATATAAATTTCTTCCTTTTCAAGGTTTTATTATTTCAGATATTGCTTCAATTTTTATTTTTAGGTCACATGTCAAGATCAAGGTATGTCGATAATATAAATCAGAAGTGTACCGGGTTAACAATCTTCCCAATGATTGGTTTATCTGTACAAAAAAGCTCGTTGACATCTTCAGTATCATTTTTTGTTTAATTTGGTCAAAAAGTTGTTTTTGGCACAAAAATTTGATTGCTAATACACAATGGTTGAAATAAAAGCAAATGCATACTGTGGAGGAGTGAAGCTTGAAGTCAAATATCCCACCTCCCACCTCCATATCCTACCTGTCCTCCACAGTTCTATGTACACTTATTTTGACCACTTAGGGACCATCTCCAATATTTGTTTACAGGGAAGGGTGCTGTATCAACGATCTTGTATTTCATCTTTGCAAGCCCGTTGACTTAACACTCTTGATTTTGACGTAAGCTGTTAAACCTTTTGAGACAAATTTTGGAGATGGTCCCTAAGGTAGTGCCAATGAAGATTCATTTTCTATTGATGGCACCATAACACAACAATTATACGTATCATAAGTTTAGAGCATAGGTTTAATTCCTGGACAAGGTGGCATCCTATCCATATGCCAGTTGGTAAAATGAGTACTGACATACTGAGGTAATAGATTTCAGAAGTGGAAAACGGCCTTAACCGAATGGTATTCTAGTACCAATCCTCAATATAACGGTCCGACATCACCTGTGGAGGAGTGTTTTGAGTACAGTTTTCAGCTTTGTAGCTCAAAACTGTACTCAAAAAACACACCTCAACAGGCGATGTCCGACCGTTCTATTGAGGCTTGTAGTACTAGAGATGTCAAGCCTTGACATAACTGCTAAAAATCACCTGTGAAGGAGTGTAATTGAGTATAGTTTTCAGCTGTCCAGCTGCAAATTGTACTTAAGAACACTCCTCCACAGGTGATTTCTAGAACTTATTTCAAGGTTTTAGAAATAATAAAAATTCCTTATTTGTAACAGTGATCGAAATAAGAGTATAATTTCTGTGGAGGAGAGATATTTGATCTTAGCTTCAGGTTTTTTAGCCTAAAGTTCTTCTAAAAAATTACTCTTCCACTGTGATTATTTGCTCTTACTTCGACCACTGTTGTGATGTGAGTGTTGTTTTAGTTTGACATAGAGAGATTAAATCTATTTCCAGATCACCTGCACGTAGAAGAAGTCGTTCTGGATCTCGTGGTCGTCGTAGAAGATCAAGATCTGGATCAAAATCAAGACGTCGTAGATCCAGGTATAGTATATGCAAGTATTAGAGAGGTAGTTGTTAATGGGCACTTTTTAGTCATAGCGAGCGAAGTAGTTTAGGCATGTTGTACTGACAGTGATTAGAGAAAGATTTAGGCAGCCTTTACATGAACCCCTAAATGAGTTTCACCCTTAACGATCTTCCATTTGATTGGTTTCTTTGTACAAAGAATCCAATCAAATGCAAGATCGTTTAGCATGAAAATCATTTATGGGTCCATGACTGAACAGGTTTTTGTCAGCTGGGAAGTGTATAAAGAATATTTTTAACACAACTTTCAGCGATTTAGATAGAATTATAAATCAAGGGTGGAGGCCGTTGTTCTGAGACGATCGTAATTTTTGCACACTTTTTGTTTAGAACACGTTCACCACGCGGACGACCATCTCGGACAAGGTTTGTAATTGACCAATTGTTTACGAATATTTTTTACTATATACTGAGATCATTGTCTGGGCAATATGCCACTTGACTTAGTTTGAAATGATTGGTTTCGAGAGGCCGTATAATAATTGTGTGAAATTGTCATTGAAATTCAACATTATAAAAAATAATTGTATCTACAACCCTTCACGTAAATTATGATAGGTTTTTGAATTTTAGCAAGCAATACACACCACAAGCAATACACACCACAAGCAAAACGCAAGTGCTGAAAATGACCACTAGACGTCCCATAAGGTTTATCTCAGAGGTTTATCCAATAGACTTAAGACTTTTTACAAACTCGACAAATTTTGTTGCTTCTAGCAGCCTAGTACCCAGGCTTCTTGCACAAAAGCGAATTTCCGTGCAGTTCGTCTTGCTAATCGAAATTTAAGTCTTTTTGCCTAATTTGAAATTCGGA
>JAULBZ010006947.1:0-11922 GCA_032360805.1 Neoturris breviconis | reverse complement strand
TTATTTACTTTTTGAGATAATTACTAATTTGTAATGGCATGTAAAAAAATCGCTCTGAAAATAGGTCAGGTCCGCCTTTAAACACCTGTTGTGCCACCTCTGTGACAAATAGACAAACTATCAGACATTTACTTTACCACTGACAAAAACAAAATAAACAGCCGGGTATATAGCTATACACATCATTTTTCAACATGTTCCACAAAAACAGACAAAACAAAAACAAAAAAGTGCTTTTTAGCTTCCTTAAAAAAGCAAATCGTCACTGTTTTGAGAATATTACCCGGTGTTAAGAGCCATCGAATCCAGAAGCAAAAGTTTATCCTGTTGTTAGCTACTAGCTATCTTCGTTTCGTCTGTTCACCTTCTACTTTGTGTTTTGTCAGTCTGTTCTGTGACTTCGTCTGTTCGTTGGTGCAAGTTTTGGTTGGTGCAAGTCTTGTGGACTCCTTATTTTTACAAATGATGGACTTTGAACTCTTGTAAGTTATATGTCTACTTTGGTCTTCAGGGCTTAAAAACTATACCCCGTGTCACCTTCCGTTCTCTTTCTCGTTTCTTCGGTGGCGCCGAGAAGTACGGCCAAATGCGAACAAAAATAATTTAATGCGAATAAAAAAATATAATATGCAGACAAAAAAATAAATTGTATTAATCCAAAAAAATATGCGAACAAAAAAATAAATTGTACCAATCCAAAAAAATATGCAAGCAAAAAAACACGAAAACAAAATATGCAGACAAAAAAAAATGAATTACGAACAAAATGATAAATTATGCGTACAAAAATAAATTTATGGCAATCAAAAAAATATGCGAACAAAAAAATAAATGCCAATCAAAAAAATAAGCGAACAAAAAAATAAATTATGCAGACAAAAATATTTTTTATTTTATTTCGTAACCGTTCGTTTGAAACTTTGAATAACACGAATTTTTCTGGTGGACGGTGAGTTGCGAGAATAACTAGCAGATAGCAGGATCTCTCCGCTTTTTTTGGAAGCTAAGAATCTACAAGCTTAAAGACAAAAGTATTTGAGGAACGATGTTGGTAAACATTTTCCACGAGCAGTACGGTCACGCCCCGACGATAAATTGATCTACTCTCCCTGTGCCTAATTGTAGAAGGGTATATTCTTGTTTTGGGTTTGACCTTAAAAATACCCGTCCTTTAAAGAATTTTCAGATTGTTATTGTCATTAGGGGTTGATGATATGAGGCAGGCTAGCTTGTTATATGCTAAAGTCAATGTGTTTTATTATGTGTGATCACATGAGAAACGGGCTAGCCCGCTTTACTGAGATCTCGCCTTATCAAAGCGGGCAGGAATTTTCTTACGTGTGATCGCTCCAGCCCGGTTAGGCGGGCTACTGTTATAGTTATTGCGCATGCATACACTTTTAAAGGGCCAAAAAATGTAAATAAAGTCACGTGACTTGTTTTTAGCCCGCATAATATATTTTTTTGTTCGCATAATATATTTTTTTGTTTGCATTTTTTATTTTTTGCCCGTATATTTTATTTTTTTGTTCATATTTTTTATTGTTTTTGTTCGCATAATATATTTTTTGTTCGTATATTTCATATTTGTTCGCATTTGGCACTTCTTGGCCACCGTACATGGCAGCCTTTGCAAAAGCTGAACACTATATTAAAAAAACACTCCTCCACAGTTGATGTCCGGTAGTACATGACCCGAAGAAACCAATCAATTACAACCTCTTTTGTGAAACTCATTTTTAGAGGTCGTAAAGGCTGCCTATGTTCAAACTTGTCGGATAAAAACCGGAACTACCTCATTCCGTTTCAATTCAAGTCGTCAAGTTTGAACACCTAATCGAAAATTATGCCGGAGTGATTCCGTTTTAACGCAACAAACGAAACGAAATCATTCCGGTGATTATTGATTATATCGAATAGATGAGAAATATTTCGTGCCGCATTCACGGTTTTCAGGTAAACCACTAGGGAGAGATAAGAGATGAGAGATGTGAGTATTATTCTGAGAGATCTGGTATGTTCCTAAATAAGTTATAGTTATGCATTCTCATGGAATCACCCAATTGTCAAATTATTTCCTCCTATTGGTCTTGACGTGGCATAGAAGTGGGATGGAGTCCCGGGAACCATTAAAGTGGGACCCAAACTCGTTCCCAGCATTTCTTCTTATACACCCGAGAAAAAAATCAAAGAGACAATAAGCGCTGAACGAGTTTGAGTGGTACCCATATAAGATATAAGCATAGATATATCTTTTCGTATATCTATGATATATCTATGATATCTATGATATAAGTGAGGCCCCAAAAACACAAGTGGGTCTCCAAAAATTGAAGTAGGACCCCGCAAATAAGTATGAATGAAATCAAATATTTTTTATTTTTATTGGTTCTTATTATTTGGGGGGTGAGGGCAACCTCGTTCCCAGGGCTTCTTGGGGTGAGGGGGCATTTATTGGAGTTTAAAGGAAGTTATAAGATAATTTACAGCTACTAAGTCGCTTGTGGCTACGTGGAAATCTGGCTTCAGGAGATTACAAAACTCTCATCCACATACGTGAATAAAAGTTGAATGTTAACGAAAAGAGTATAGTGATATGATACCTGGTGGCGAGTAATAGAAATATAGAATAACAGTCTTTAAGTGTTTCCCCACAGTGAATATCAATCATAATATAGTAGCTAGTAGCTACCTAACACCGTAAACTATTATGTACTCCATGAAGAAGAGTGATACGAAGTATGTGAAGATTGGAGGAGATAGCCAGTGCACTTAGCACCCAACCTCCTTTCCAGGGCTTCTTTCCGCTTTTTGAAGGGTGGGAAAAATAAAGCCCTGGGAACGAGGTACGTAGCACCAGGTTAATTAATTGTTTAACAGAGTCGATAAAATAACAGTTTCAACTGTGGACGAGTATACGTTGCATAGTTAGTTAGAACAAACGACTGTGGACAAAAGAAAATCGCTCTAACCCTATATCACAAGATGGAAATACTCTATTAGGGAAAATTATGGAAATACCTTATCAACGCTTATAAAATTTTCGAGTGTTCCCACTGAGGGACAGATCGATACGAATTCAATTCGAATTCTGCTCCATTTCTTTTTTACTACATTGTGAAATCATGCTTTTTTAGTCCTTAGAACCAGCGTTTTAAAAAGCACTGAAGCCCTGGGAACGAGGTTGCTGTAATCTTCTCACGAGATTAATTTCTCCAATGATATTTAGTTTATAATAAAATTCTATGAGGTTTAAGATTCAAGAAAACTCGTCCCCAACACAGCTTGCCTCTTTGAAGAGGACTGAGGACGAGTTGGGTAAGAAAATATAAATTTCGTTCAACAGTTTGAAAAAATCTTCATGAATATTTACATATCTATTGTTTGAAATAAGTTTGAATACTATCTGCGGAGGAGAATACTGATTGGTTTCATTGCGTTAACTCAGTGGACAAAAACTTATTCAAAGTCTGCAGTAAAGACGCTTGAACAACGTTTTTTGCCAACTGAAGTACATAAAAACCATTCGCAAGATTATCAACAGTTCACACCAGTCTGTATACATACCTGAAAATAACTGTATTGGAGAATCAACGATCTTGCAATTGATTGGTTTCTTCGTACCGAAGAAACCAATCAATTGCAAGTTCGTTGACTCAGCCTAGATTATAATTAAAAGTATCTTATTTACTGACGGGTAAGGGTTAGGTCAAGCAGTCATCGAGACAATTGTCGGAGTTTTAATCAGTAAACAAAGAGATTTACTCCCGGTTCTTTCGACACAGCGATTAACAATATACACAAGAAAACTTCTCCACAAGCGATGTCCGACAGTTATTTTGAGACATGGATATATTCCCAGTAGGTAAAAACCTGTTCAAAGTCCACAGTGAAGACTCTAGAACAACGCATGCGCGCGTACTTTGTACTCTGCTTCGTACTAGTCAATAACCTTTAAGTAATACATAAACAAATAAACAAATAAACAACAACAAAATAAAACTAAACAAACAAAGTAAATAATATTAAAACAGCGTGGCAAGTTCTAAGTCACCAAACAGTTCTCGAAATACGAATAAATAGTCATTGTGGAGGAGTGTTTTTGACCATATATTCAGCTTACAAAGCTTGAATTTATGCTCAAACATCACTCCTCCGTAGCGATTATTTGTTCTTATTTTTAAGTACGCTAACCTCATGCTAACAGGTAAAACCAAATGAAACGCCCCTTCCGGTACATGACGTCGTTGTTCCGACGTCGTGTGCCTTCTGGGGCAATATTTGATCAACTTTGACATAACGACATTTTAGCGTCGAGCAAGACATGGTTAGAAAGAACTTAAAACAATAACTGATTGAGATGGAGATGGATACTTATATACTGGACAGGAGGTAGTATTAAAGAGCTAAATCATAAAATTCTCTAAATATTAAAAAAAAAGAGTTAAAAACATCCTAATTATAGTTAGTCGTTATTCCATTCTCTAACAATCCGATAAAGAACATCGTTTCCAGGGTTTCTTGCCTTTACCAAACACGGAGAGCGCTCTCCATATTTCAAAAAAGCAAAAAGTGCTGGGAACGAGGTTGTTAAATAATACATAGGTCAACGAGCTTACATTTGATTGGTTGGTTCGTTTTTAAGGAACCAATCAAATACGAGATCGTTGAATCTTCTCTTTTTAAGCCATTTATGCGCATGACTACGTTTAAAGAGTTTTACTCTCCAGAGTGCTTGAAATAAGGATAAGTAAAAACTGTTGAGAAGCAAAAACTTGTTCAAAGTCCGCAGTAAAAACGCTAGGACATCATTGATCGTAAAAGTAGACAGAAAACTTGTTCAAAGACGCTAGTGTCTTTACTGCGGACTTGTACTGTGGACTTTGGACAGTTTTTTGTCTGTTGGGTCTGTGTAGTTTTACTTTTGTTGAATTTTGTTCTCTACTAAAAAGTTGCTTTTAGATTTTTGGAGGAAATTTTTAGATGATCCGTCACGAACACAAGAAATGTATCCAGGATCTTCTTTATCAAAATACTTTTAAAAACAGAGTAAGACCTGAGGATGAGGTTGCATTGCTTTTGGTACGACATTTTGAGATGATTCTTAACAAACTCAAGAAAGGCAGCCTCGTTACCAGGATCTTCTAGACCAGAAATATGAAGAGAAAGTTACTTTCAATCTGACCTTAAAAATATACAGAGACCTGGGGACGACATTATGAGGAGATGTACTAGCTATTACGTGTTCTAAACTCAAGAAATCCAACCTCACTACCAGGATATTCTTTTCCAAAATGCTTTTAAAAACAGACATAGGCCTGGAGATGAGGTCGTATTGTTTTAATATCCTAATTTATGTTAAATAATTTATACTTTGTTCAAATATTTTCTATTGTTTTAAGATTCAATCCCACGTGGATAATGAAATAAATATTTATAAAAAAAATGCGAATAAAAATTCAAAATAAAACAAAAACTGAACATCTAATTTTTATTACTACTCTATATAGCATGAAAGACTACTTAAAACGGACCCATATGACTCCGTATATGGGCTGTACACAGTGCATGTACAAGGAAATGACAATACACAGTCGTATAGGGAGCGAAGTCCGTACTCAGTAGTCTCTCATACTGAGTTAAAATTAGCAAAATTACCTGCTAGGAATAACGCACCTAGTGGGCAAAAACTTGTTCAAAGTCCACAGTAAAGACGCAAGAACAACGTCGAACGACATTGCTCTAGCGTCATTATTGCGGACTTTGAACAAGTTTTTGGTTGCACACTGGACAGTAGTCTATAATAAATCAGACACATCTTTATATTGATTATGCGTTGCCATATATGGTAACACACGGTGTATATATGCTTACAGACCCATCCTTATACAGGCTCTATATTGCCATATATGGTAACACAGTGTGTATATGTTCATACGCATCCTAATATGGGCTAAGCATTGCCATATATGGTAACAAACAGTATGTACAAAGTGCATATAAACAAACAGGTGGCATTAATGACATGTTTTTCACACTGTGAATAGTAGACCATTTCATAAAGTAATGAAAACGAGGCATTCGTTGCTCAAAGTACAAATTGTTGTAATGCAATAACTTCCTTTTTGAGCAGTGACTGGTAGTTTATTGCATCAAAGACTTGCATTTACCCCGATGAAGAAGGTAGGCTTTTAAAAAAGCCTGAAAATAAGTGTCGGACATCAATACTGATCGTGTGTTTAGATTTCAATTTTGAGTTGGAATTTTTTTTAATCCATGGTCGAAATAAGAGCAAATAATCACTGTGGTCGAATGATTTTTAAGCACAACTTCAGGTTTTGTAGCTTGAAGCTAGCTATGCTTAACGCTCACTCTATTCCGCAGTGATTATTTGCTCTTATTTCGACCATTGATTAAAAATCAAGCATCCATAGGTTATTCTGGTTAGTTATTTTCAGGTTTATAACTAGACTAGCCTTCTAAAGGCAGAATTCCACTAGGCGAAATCATTTGCACAAATTCTAAATGAAGCAATTACATTGGTTGAAAGCAATGTAACTTGTTAGGTCTATCATATTAGACTATCCTGCTAAGGAGATGTTTTTAACAAATATTTCGAATTGTACAGTACTACAAAAGAAAAGAAAAAGAAATAATCAATTTGGAGGAATTTTTATGCCCTAAAATCACTCCTCCACAGTGATTATTTGCTCAAATTTGCCATAAATAAAATATTTCAGATAATTTGCAGCCCACGTGTCAAGAAGAATGATAATAAAGTAAAGTTTGAAATAAGCATCAAGTTATATTCTTTAAATAAGCCAACCAAATTCAAAATTGTTGACTCAGCGCTCTTGTTAGTTAGTTGTTACCTATATAGAAAACTTGAAATATAGCAAGTGAGATATTCCTCAAGTTTGTAGAATATCAATTTTCGTTTTTTTTTCTTTAAATTCTGCCAGCTTTTGCATCATTGATAGCACCCCATATATCAAATATGACTTCGTCTGGAAAAGCAAAATCACCAAGTTGGCCATCAACAGCTAGAGCATAATCACTTGGGTTTTCTAGATGCTTACCAAGATCGATTAACGTATTGGCTAAAAAAAATAATGTTGGCATAGCAATCTCATAAACAAGTTCCTACCCCACAATCCACCCCCAGCCGGCAATAACCTGTTCAAAGTCAACAAAATAACATCAGAACAACGTTATTCTAACGTTATTTTGATGACTTTGAACAGGTTTTTGCCAGCTGAGATTTAGTCATAGCATAAAGTCTTCACCCTGTATACACATCACTGATATATAAGTAAAAAATAAGCAAAAAGACACAAATGTTTCACTTATATCCTGAGGATAATCAAAAGAACTTGAATTTTTAGAATAATTTTATATTCTGAGGATGCTAAGGATATCTATGGTTTCAGTGTTCGAAATAAGAGTAAATAATCACTGTGAAGCAATGCTCAAAAATTCCTTCTCCACAGTCATTATTTACTCTTATTTCGAACACTGGGTTTACTAAGAGGATCCTCAGGATGCCGAGGATAATACAGACATCGTGTTAAAATTTTCTAAATAAAAAAATATATATATCTTATATATTGAGGGTGAATAAACCCCAGGATAAATAATTTAAAAACACAAGGTTAAAATTTATCTTATAATAATTTAGGTTATTTTGACGATTCTCTCCTCTTATTTTATAGATGCATTTTCCTTGGAATACACGCACCAAGGATTCTGAGTATATCCTCGGTTTAATTCTGAGGATTCACAGGATCCTGAGAGAACAAAAAAATACGTATCTTTTAAATTTTAAGAATCATGGGGATCCTCGGAATATACTGAGGAAAATGTATCCCAAAAATCAGTTATTAAAAAAAAATTAAAAATTATTTTGAGAATCCTCTTAATTAATAGATACATTTTCTTTGAAAACACAACACACACTTGTTTTCATCTCAGGATGCTCAGAATCCTCACAGTGTGAATTTCAAGAATGTGTATCTATAAATGATGATGGATCCTCAGGATATAAATGAAAAATGTTGCCCATGCAAGAATAATCCCAGCGCTTATACACGCTTAGGGACAGTCAAAAAAATCAAATCTACAGAGGAGAGTACAGAGTCAACGATCTTGCAACAGATTGGTTTCTTCGTACTGAAAAAAACAATCCATTGCAAGCTCATTGACTTAACACACTTCTGCACAGATTCATTTTTGTTGAATTTTGTCAATTTTAGTTGATTTAACCGTAACAAAAAAGTTGTTTTGGAGCCAAGTTTTGAGATGGTCCCTTATATACACTTATCATATCAGGGTCTTTCAGTTGCGTCCACTAGTAGAGCAGAACACATGGTGCATAAGGTAGTAGAGGATAATTTAAGGAAGTTATGTTTTCATTGATCTTAAAATACTTATTCGCAGATACCGTAAATGTTCCAATTAAAGTCCACATCCAAATCAATTATCCTTTCAAAACCTCACAAATTTAATTAACACAACTGCTCTTTTTAACATCTCATCCCATTAAAGAGGGCATTAATTATAAAAAATAAAACTTGATTAAAGGTATGGCATTGAAAGTAGCACACCAAACCAAGTGAAAGTTAAACCTAAGCACATATATATGATTTGCATACACACATTAATACAGTGTTTGAAAAATGTCTTTATTCAGGTCAAACAAGCAAATGGAACACAATTTTCAAAGTAAAATTGTGCCAAGTCATTGTAGTGAAATTTCATATCAAGGATAAACACTCAAATTTTAACAAGGCATTAGGATTTCATGTCCTTATTAAGTTCATAAAGTTTCAGGTCAAATAAACAATTAGAACACCTTTATCAAGACATAATTACATTAAATCAATGTGGAGGAAAGTAGTGAAATTTCCTATCATAGCCTGAAGCAATGCTCAAAAGCCACTCTTTCACAGTGGATATAAATTAGATCGGATACACATATTATCTATACTTCATAGCATTATGTGTAAAATCATATTAAGTCACTGTGGAGGAAAGTTTTATATCAAGGATAAATACCAAAATATTACATGACATTAGGGTTTCATGTCGTTATTAAGTTGATAAAGTTTTAGGTCAAATAAACAATTGGAACACCTTTATCAAGACAGGATTACATTAAATCACTGTGGAAAAGAGCAGTGGACTTTCATATGATAGCCTGAGCAATGCTCAAAATTCACTCCTCCACAGTGTATATAAATTGGATTGGATACACACATTAT
Organism: Neoturris breviconis; assembly: GCA_032360805.1. Classification (NCBI taxonomy): domain Eukaryota; kingdom Metazoa; phylum Cnidaria; class Hydrozoa; order Anthoathecata; family Pandeidae; genus Neoturris; species Neoturris breviconis. Next base: position 2,662 of record JAULBZ010006947.1, on the reverse strand, counting down.
ATACTTCATAGCATTATGTATAAACTAAATTATAAAATTTAATTAAAGCTCATAAAATATATTATTGTGCTGGATATGAATTGGATACACACATTATACATCACATCATTGCAATATATATATATACTAAATAATATCATTTAGTTTTATAAAATATATTATTGTGCGCTTATGTTCTATGGTAATAAAATATTGTAAAGTAAAGGTGGTTGTCACCACGTGTTATTAAAATTAAAAAGAAATAAGTAAGTAGAAGATTACAATATTCATTAAAACTCTGATCTCTGATGAATTGTGTATTGTCATCATATTTCTAGTAATTAATGTTATCAAAATTAATATACAATTTATTAAAAAAATCATCCTAGTTGAATTGTGTATTTTCATTATTTCTAATTTGAATTGGGAGTATATAATTAATAATGTTATAAAAAACTATAGTCATAATAGTAATTAAATGTTTAAATGAAAAGTGGATACCCATTAATACACATTAATAATTATTTATTTCAAAATGAAAGAAGGAAGCTTCCCAATATCAAAATGAAGACTTCACTTCCTAAAATTCTAAAAGAAAATTAAAATAAAATGTCTTATCATGATGATGAAGAAGCTTCCCCCAACATACAAAGTCAAAGTCTCATAGAAAATTAAAACGTCAAAAAAAATTAAGTCTCTACTTCTTCAAAAGTCTCTCCTTATCATTTGGGTATTATATATTTGAATGTAACTCAAATTTTTGAAAGTCTCCACTTTTGAAAAAAATCCCTTATCTGCCAAAACTTGGTCCCAAATTGACGAAATCGAAGAACAATTGACCAGCGGTCTCGTAATATTGCCTAGAATGCCATAACCAAATTTTAGGATGGTACCATGCCTTTTCGGTCAATTGGACCGAAAATACAATTTGGACCCTTTTTGCCTAAAACTCGGGATTGAGTGAACAAAATCGAAAGATAATTGGCGAACCCTTTGAGAATACCACCACAAAGAGGCTAATCAGTCATCTTTTGGGTGAAAACAATATGAACGACATTGACATTAATTTACAATATATGTGTGCTAAGGAACCATCTCCAAAATTTACGATGAAGAGCGTTAAGTCAACAAGTTTGCAATTGATCTATTGCAAGATCGTTGATTCAGTGCTCTTCTCCTGGAAACAAAATTTGGAGATTGTCTCTAAAATGCGTGAAATAAGATATACACATCAAAAAATGACAACAAAAAATGACAAGTTTGAAATTAACGTCTCATCTTCAAATATAAAAATATTTACCTAATTCAGGATCCCTGATTCCTAAAAATGTTTCTAAAAGATCATCTATTTTTAAAATGGCTTTGCCTTCCCAAGTTGGTGCCTATAAAGACAATGTATAGTGTACAATGTATAGTGTTAGTAATAAGAACAAATAATCACTGTGTAAGAGAGATTTTTTGAAACTATGCTCAAAAATCACTCCTCCACATTTATTTCGAACACTGATGTGTATAACTTTTTTTGAAAAAAATAGAAAGGAGAGAGGTTAACTTGATATCGCTGTAGAGTGTATTAATATAAAATAAATTTACAATTAAAGATTATTGTTAAAATATTTTGGTGTATTATTCATTGCCCATGTGTTGTGATTCCAATTTCAAGTACTGTTTGTAAAAATAGCGAATGTTATTCCATGTAAATGCTCCTGCTTATTTCAGACTGGGAAAGTTTCTGTCTAGGATATAAGCACGTACCTCTTCCACGACTGCTGGCCCTTTTGAACGAAGACGCAATGTTGCTTTTCCTGAACCAACAATTTCAGAATTTTTCGAAGTACTTCCTTTGCCTTGTCTAGGTGCGATACCATCTAAATTCAAGTAAAGGGATACAGTAACTACTCATCACTGTGGATAATAGAATTTTCAGAATACTTTAAGCCAGCCTGCAATTATTTTATCTCCTGCTAATATCAAAATCCACTTTTTTTTGTTAGGGACTATCTCAAAAATAAAAACTACAGAGAGTAATGTGTCAACAATTTTACAATGGATTGGTTTCTTCGTACCAAAGAAACCAATCAATTGCAAGGTCATTGACTTAACACTCCTCATTACAGATAAATTTTTCTCAAATTTATTGATTTTGACTACTCTCAAGCTGCTAAAATATCTAATATCTGCTTTTCGAAACGAATTTTGAAGATTGGCTCCTAAGTATTCTTCTCTCTAAACTTTAATTTTGAGACAGAGCATGGTATGCAATGGTAAGTGTTTAGAATAATAACAAATATTAATGATTTGTTTTTTTAATTTCATTTCGAGTACTGCAAACTATTTGCATGATAAATTATTACAAAAACGAAAAGGAAGAAAAAGAAAAGAAAAACAGAATTAGCTTTTTTGCATACAAAAAGAATGTAAATGTTAGTGCCTGAAAGCTATGCTCGAAAATCCCTCCTCCGCAGTGATTAATAGCTCTTTTTTCGAACACTGAATGTAGCAAGTCAGGTTAGTTTATTGTTGTAAAATTTTATCATAGCACTACTAAGGAGCCATCTCCAAAATTCGTTATCAAAAGCAGATATCTTAGCAGCTCTAAAAAAGTCAAATTTATTAATTTTGAGAAAAATTAATCTATGATGAAGAGTGTTAAGTCAATGAGCTTGCAATTGATTGGTTTCTT
>JAULBZ010006946.1:0-11923 GCA_032360805.1 Neoturris breviconis | reverse complement strand
AGCGATGAAGTTTGACCAAACAATATGGCTGCCACACAGTTAGCATAAAAAATACAAAACTTTAATCACTTGTATCTAATAGCTAACAGCTGTCTTTTACAATTAGCCCAACTAGTTTTGCTGCGAATATAATTTTTCAGCAGATTCGAACCCAATTCCCATTTTTGTCTCCTGGCCTTATATGGGCTATTATGTGAAATTATAACAGGTGGAAAATGTGTTATGTCAATGAGGTTGTCATTGATAAGATCGCTGTGGAGAAGAGAAAAATTTCTGAATTTTTTTTCCTCCACAGTGATGATCAGTAGTTATTTCAAGACCTGATTGACTCAGTATTATTTCCCCTACATAGGTTATGGGATATTGAAGTTGGTTCTTGTTTACGTGTATTAGAAGGTCATGAAGAACTTGTAAGGTAATTAAATTAGTCTTTAACGAATTGGATAGAAACTAGTCTGTTAACAGTGATTAGCAGTGTTTGAAATAAGAGCAAATAATCACTGTGGAGGAAAGATTTTCGAGCATTGCTTCAGTTTTTATAGCCTGATGCAACGCGCTCAAAAATCACTCCTCCGCAGCGATTATTTGCTCCTATTTCGAACACTGGTTGGATGTTGAAGATAATTTATGTAAACAGAGTCATCGTATTTCAAATATTCTGTTCTCTATTCTTAACGTACCCAGTGAACAAAAACCTGTTCAAAGTGCGCAAAAACCTGTTCAAAGACCGCAGTAAAGACGCTAGAGCAACGTCTTCGACTACTGACTTTGAACAAGTTTTTTGTTCACTGGGTAGCCACTGTCAGTTGACAAAATATAATCGAATAGTGGGGCTATATTTATGTGCCTGGGCACGAATCTTGCTACTTATGCTAGATAATTATCTTTAATGAGCTCATTAGTACAAGCTAATCATCTATATTATATTCTATATCCTTATGTTGGATTGAGTGTTTCCTAAATAAATTTCACCCTAAATGATCTTGCATTTGATTGGTTTCTTCGTACGAAGAAATTACAATCAGCGGATTCGGTAGTGTTCGCACTATATAAAGGAAATTAGATTAGAATCCTATTTTTTGCCGAACTTGATCATCTTACAAATTAAATCATTTAATTTCACGCGGAAAAAAAGCTACATCTAATCCACGCCTAAGTGACTACGGCACCGGATAACTCCATATAGGGACCGTGTATTGCCATATAATATTTCCGGTACCGTAGTATTGAATAGTCTTTCATGTTTTGTTAATACATTTAGGTGTATTCGTTTTGATACGAAGCATATTGTAAGTGGTGCTTATGATGGTAAAATTAAAGTATGGGATTTACAAGCTGCTTTAGATCCTCGCAAACCACATTCTTCTCTTTGTATACGAACTCTAATGGTAAGTTTGGACACCGACTTCCAGTGGACGAAATAACCCAGCCGGCAAAAACCTGTTTAAAGTCAGCAAAATAACGTTATCTAATCTTATCTTATCTAACGTTATTTTGTTGACTTTGAACCGGTTTTGACCAGCTGGAAAGGTAATCACTTTAGAGGAGGAGGAGGCTTTGTAACCTGAAGTTATGTAAAATATTGCTCCTCCACGGTTATTATTCGATATTATTTCAATCATTGCTGTCCATTGCCGATTCTTGCTGCAGAACAGTCACTCTAACCTACTGTACTATAAACTTCACATTGCGCAAAAACTTGTTCAAAGTCCTCAGTAAAGACGTTACAGCGTTGAAAACCTTTTCTAGCACCTTTAATGCGAATATTGAACAAGTTTTTGCAACTGGTGATTTTTTTACTTCGTATTCCGAGCACTGATGAAAATCTCGTGACATCTAAATAACGTCGAAACGGCGTCGTTTTGACGTCTAAATGACGTCATTTTGACGTTGATTAGACGTTGTATGGCGGTGTTTCTAGCAGAATGTAATCTTGAAAACAAGATAACAGTCTGGTATTACCTGTGGATGAGTGTTTTTTGACTACAGTTTTCAGCTGCGAAGCTGAAAACTACTCGAAAAACACTCCTCCACAGGTGATGTCCGACCGTTATCTTGATGCTTGTGAAAATATCTTTTTGTTTGCTTTTAGGAACATACTGGTCGTGTCTTCCGTTTGCAATTTGATGATTTTCAGATTATTAGTAGTTCACACGACGATACAATTTTGATATGGGACTTTTTAGATGTACCACAAGATAATATAAAGGGGTCAACCTCTCGAACTTATCCATATGTCTCTTCTTGAATCAAAATCCGTCTGGAGTTTGTTGACATCGCAAATACGTTTTTGCCACATGAGGTCGAAATAACCGTAAATAGACGGACAATCACCGGATAAACGTAACGGGAGGCAACGGGCTCGCAATTGATTGGATTCTTTCTTCCAATGAAGCTGTCAATTGTAACTTCGTTGGAAACTGTCGTCTCTGTAGTCACATGATACAGTCTCGTCTTGATCAACATTTTCTGCGTTTACGATTGTTGTTTTGGCGTTTTAGGGAGTCAGATTTTTCGAGATTTTTCGAGATTTTTCGAGGTTTTTAATTTGATGTCATTCCAGGTTTAGCTGGAGTTATTCGATTATTCAGAGATAACCCAAACACGACATCTAGTCAATGTCGAAAAGATTTGCACATCAAAACGACGTCTTTTTGCGTTGATTAGACGTAGCATGCCTGCTCTGAAAATTTGGAAAAACTTAGTGGATAAAAACTTGTTCAATTCCGCAGTAAAGACGCCAGAACAACGCCGTTTGAGGTTGTTCTAGCGTCTTTGCTGCGTACTTTGAGCAAATTTTTGCCCCATTAGTTATATTGTAGTAGGATTTGCGCCACTAATATACAGGCTTGTAAACCAAAAATCACTATAAAAAAGTGATGTGCGCTGCCAGAAAATGCTTGGGATGTTTTGTATTCCCGTTGCTACTGTTATGTAATTCATGTCGGTATCGACGTCGAAAAGACATCTTCGACGTTAATTAGACGTATTGCAACAAAAAGGCAAGATGCCCTGGAAACGAGGTTGACCAAATTGGATTCGTCTGTACAAATACTAACCTCGTACCCAGGGCTTCTTGACTTTCTTGAAGGGCCAAAGAAAGCTGCTTTCCGTCAAGTCAAGAAGCCCTGGGTACGAGGTTTTACAAATACAGTCCGAAAAGGAGAATTAATTCCTTCGTTACCAGGAATTCAATAATAAATCGATTTTTTGGCTTTTGTAGCCTGAGCTCCCGTCCCAAACTACTACTCGTAGTGGTTTGGAACTGGAGCTCAGGCTTTTGGAGATTACATGAGAGTGTATTCTCGACTACGATTAGTCTGCACTCGTGTCTTTTTTGTCAACCTTGAGGCCGATATACTAGATAGGTTTATAGGGCTCCTAGATCAGCTTCAATATTATCTATGGACAAGAGGTTCTAACCAGTGGGTAAAAACTTGTTCAAAGTCGGCAGTAACGACGCTAGAAGCTCTTGCGGTCTACTGCGGACTTTGAACAAGTTAATGGCCATATCAGGGTCATTAAATAACATGACCGAACCAATGAGTTGCAATTTCTTTCGCTCTTCGTCACAGACGCTATATACAGGTTTATTTTTAAAACCTGATTCAGTTATTTATGAGGTTTATTGATTGTTGAAAGTTTGTTCTTTTTTTATATTTTTCAGGCTCCCAAGTTGGCAAAAACTTGTTCAAAGTCTGCAGTAAGGACGCTAGAACAACGTCGAACTACGTTGTTTTATCGTCTTTACTGCGGACTTTGAACACGTTTTTTCCCACTGGCTCATAGGAGAGTGTTTGAATTGTAATTTACAAGAGGACTTTTTATTCGAATCTTTATCGTGCATTTTAATTTTTTAGCCTGGTTCCATTTAGTTAAAAATACAATTAGTCTCGGCATTGCAGTGCTTTGTAAACCTCGCGATATAAAATCCTGCGGTAATCATTGGTACACCATCAAGCCTTACTGTCGGACATCACATGTAGAGGAGTGTTTTTAAGTCCAGTTTTTAGCCGCAAATACTCTTCCGCGTGTGATGTTCGACGGTTGTTTTATGACTTGCACCATAGTCAAAAGATGGCAGTGTTTGAAATAAGAGCAAATAATCACTGTGGAGATATAGAGATTTTAAAACATTGATTCAGACTTTCTAGCCATAAGCAATGCTTAAATATCATTCCTCCACAGTGATTATTTGCTTTTATTACCAAACACTGAATGGAAAAAAAGACAACAAGTTTGCTATTGTTTGGTTCTTCGCATCGGATTAAAACTTCATTGACGTAGCTAACACTCTTCATCTCAGATACTAAAGTAACTTTAACCTTTATTAGAATAATTCACGATCCTGGGTTTTATAGTGGGAAAATATTCCGACATGAAGGTTGACAACATGACGTTTAATTAACGTCGAAAGGACGTCTTTTCCCGTTGATTAGACGTTGTGTATATTATGGGTTGTTGAAATTATATATCAGGGTTTATTAAAATAACTGCCGGTATCGCTATGGTGGAGAGATTTTTCAAAAATCTCTTTTCCACAGTGATGACCGGCAGTTATCTTCCCAGACGGCAAAAACCTGTTCAAAGACAGCAAAATAACGCTGAAAGCAACCTCGTTCCCAGGGCTTTTTGCCTTTTCGAAACACGGAAGAGCTGCTCTTCCGTGTTTCGAAAAGGCAAGAAGCCCTGGGAACGAGGTTGCACTGAAAGAGCGTTGTTCTATCGTTATTTTGCTGACTTTCAACAGGTTTTTTGCCGGCTGGGTTAAACCTTGATTTGTGCTGTTATTTTCTTAGCTGTTATTATGTAAATTAGTTTTGGTTATTTCAAAACGATATGTACATAATATTACAACCTCGTTTTCAGGGTTTCGTGCCTTTTCGCACCGCTCTCTGTATTTCGAAAAGGCAAGAAGCCTTGGGAACGAAGTTGCATAATATTAGAAATTCTATATTATGTAAAGATGCTTGTTATTTTATAAACAAAGTGTAGTTCTTTATGCTCCCCTAACCCAGTGGGCAAAACCGTGTTATGTACCTTAAAACTTAAGATAGGTAGGTTTTTAAATCTCTGCACCCTAATATGGCATATAAACCTCCAAATGAAGATTTTAGATCAAACAAATTAAAAAGGCGACTTAAAAAGGCGTATGCGCTTTTATAGACGCATAGTTTAGGCGCATGCCACCAATACAATTTAGATTATAATTTAGACTCGAATTCCAATGTAGAAATAGGTGGCCTCGTTTATGACCCATATTTTTTTATCTCTAAGTAATGAAACTGAAATTTTCACAAAGTTGTGCCTTATAGATTGTTCCAAAAAGTTTCAGATATCAAATAATGTAACTGGGTGCGGAATCCGCCCCTGAATAGGGTTAAAATATAAATTAAACACGACATTTCTCTTTATTTTGGTGCAACCTCGTTCCCAGGGCTTCTTGAAAGTTGTTTTAACTTTATTTTGCTTTGCTGACATTGAACAGGTTTTTGCCAACTGGGGTTCTAGCGTCATTACTGGATAAATTTACAAAATATTTATGTGAGTGCTTGCAGGTGCTAATTTTTTCCCCAACTAATATTTTCCCAGACTTTTTTTGATTCTGGTTTTTTTTTCCAATAAGGTACACCGCAATGTTCAACTACTTAGAATACATCATAGATATATCTATGAATACATCTTTGAATTATGAAGTTTGTATACCGAAAATGTTAATCGGGAGAGGCGTTAATAAAATATTTCAAAATTTTGATCATTTGTGTACTGTATTTGAATATTATGAAGCTGACCAATTGAGCTGACTGAACTCAGTGTGTAAAAACTTGTATAAAGTCAGCCGTTTGACGTTGTTTTAACATCTTTACTGAGAACTTTGAACAAGTTTCTGCAAAACTCAATTTCCGCACTTTCTTGTGGAAAAAACTTTATAAAGAAAACTAGGGAGAATACACAACATAATGTGTCAAAGTCAGTAAAATAACGTTATTTTGCTGACTTTGAACAGGTTTTTGCCGGCTGGGTACTTTCTGCTTTACTTAACAATTTCGATTGAATACCCGTGCGCTTTTACTTAAATTCTGATGGCATACCCTGGGCGTTTAAATAGGAGGGGCGTTTAATCCGGAGAGAAGATAATATATTTTTAAAGTTACCCTAAGCGTTTAAACGGGAGGGCGTTAGTTTGGGTTAGTGGTCGTTAAACCGGTAATTTACGGTATATTATAAAAACTCATAAGCACTGTGGTTTTGATAGTCAGCCTTTGGCGGAAAACGCTAAAGCATGGCACTTTTTTTTTCGCGATGAGAGTCTGCGGAACAGGCTATGATTTTGACAAAAGAATCTTGAATGCAAATATACATTTCTTTTTATACCCAGTGGGCAAAAACTTGTTCGAAGTCTGCAGTAAAGACGCTAGAACAATGTCGAAGACGTCTTTACTGCTGACTTTGAACATGTTTCTGCACACAGGGTATCTATATATTTTTAATAAATTAGAAAAAAATATATACAACGTGTATCAAAAGCAAGTGCTCAAGTAGTTACAATATTATGAGTAGAGTGTGAACGAGTTGGTAATATACATAGGCTTGTTCGAGAAGAACAGTAGTTACATTATGAGTAGGTTCGGAACGAGTTGATAATATACATAAGCTTGGAGAGTACCGAAAAAACCAATCCATTGCAAGCTCATTGATCTAACACCCTTCTTCACAGACTCATTTTTGTTGAATATTATCAATTTTAGTTGATTTAACTCTAACAAAAAGTTGGCTTTGGAGCGAAATTTTGAGATGGTCCATTACCAATACAGTTCCAAGTTGTTTTCTCGCCATCGTGTATACTTACTAGTATAGGTTTAGATTGCAACCTCGGTCCCAGGGTTTCTTGCCTTTTCAAAACACGGAATAGCGGTGAAAAAAGGCAAGAAGCCCTGTGAACGAGGTTGGTTTAGATTGGTAATATCGACAGCATAAATATGGAACCCATGAACAGAGTGAATAGGATAAAAGGTGTTAAGATACTCCAAAGCGGCCACAATCCGATGCATAAACTGAAAAAAAAAGAATTTTATATCATTGTAAATTTACCCAGTAAAGACGCTAGAACCCCAGCTGGCAAAAACCTGTTCAAAGGCAGCAAAATAAAGTTAAAAACAACTTTCAAAGAACGTTTGTTCTAACGTTATTGCGCTGACTTTGAACAGGTTTTTGCCGGCTGGGAACAATGTCGAACGGATTTGAACACTGATATAACAAAGAAACCAATCAATTTGATCACTGTGGGGAGGGATGTTTGAGCATAACTTCAGGCTTTCTAACCTGAAGCTATGCTTAATAATTACTTCTCCACAGTGCGATTATGTGTTCTTATTTAGATTATCCCACTTTAGCTTTTTTAAATCTACTCATCAGAATGTTTTGCAATAACACTCCTTACTAACCAGATCATTCCAGCTATAAATGAAACAGTAGCAACTGGAATTAAATATGGTGCATGCTTTTCATAATTGATAATCCCTTTGTAATAATGATAATATCCAATAACATAGACTGCGATACAAATAGTGATACCAACAAGAACTAATCCACAGTTTAAATAAGTTCTGAAACGAAAATAAGTATGTCAGTGTTGAAAATAAGAGCAAATAATCAATGTGGAGTAGTCATTTTTGAGCTCAAAAGTCCCACCTCCACAGTGATTATTTACTCTTATTTCAAATGTTATGAAACAGAAAGTTTGTAGAAACAAACCATAAGATATCTGTTGGTTATCATATGTGGAGGAGACTGGCAGTGTAATATTCAACCTTATAGGTGGAACAACTTTGTAATCTTTGTATAATTAAGAAATAAATTCAGTCCAAGTTTCTTGGTTCCTTCCGAGTTCCTTTTTCGCTATATCAGTTCTAATGGCTTAACCCTATTAAAGAACATCTTTAAAATTCGTTACCAGGGGAAGAGTGCTGAATCAATGATCTTGCAATTGATTGGTTTCTTCGTGTCGACTTAACACTCTCCATCATAGATTTAATTTTTCTCAAAATTATTGAATTTTACATTTTTAAAGCTGCTAAGATATCTGCTTTTGGTAACAAATTTTGGAGATGGCTCCTTATATATAGGGGTAGGGGACAAAACTGCCTCCTGCTTTAAATTTTGACCATATTTTTTCGATTTTTTTATCAAGAGCTAAGTACATGCAAATTTTCACGGTATCCTGAGATAGATGGGGTGGGGGACAGGGAGTTTTGCCTCCCATATATTTAACGTACACTAAAATCCCATATCAAATAGGGTTAACAAATGGTATATATTTCAGAAGCGCTTTATGTCAATGATGCTATCAGTGACCAAAATTGCAGTCAATACTTGATATCTTGGGCAGACAATGGTCGAAATAAGAGCAAATAATCGCTGTGAAGGAGTGATTTTTGAGCATAGATTCAGGCTACAAAGCCTGAATCTATGCTCAAAAATCTCTCCTCCACAGTGACTATTTACTCTTATTTCGCCCACTGTAGGTGATATCTCAAACAGTTTAGTAGGATCTCAAATAAAACTATCAGTTCACCCCCAACAAATTCGCCTAAATACGTGCATGTATCCTAAGCAAATTTGCTGGTTCCGTGATACACTGAGAGTCAATTGTATTCTAAAGCCTGGATATAACACTCAAAAACACTCCTCCACAGGTAATATCTGTCAATTATTTTCAGGCTTGGTCCTACATTTTTTATGTTTTTATTACTTATACTTATAAACAAGCCCATATCATAATATCTTCACCAAATAATCACTGTAGAGAAGAGATTTTTGAGCATAGCTATGCTCAAAAACTACTCCCCCACAGTGATTATTTACTCTTATTTCGACTGCTATTTTATCATACAATCACCCTATCAAAGATGTGAGATCTCTTTCTTTTCACCCTTGCTCTTATCTAATAACGATCAAATCCTTAAAAGATTAGCTCTGGATAAGTATCAACGAAGTAAGGAGCCATCTCCAAAATTCGTTACCAAAAGCAGATATCTTAGCAGCTTTAAAAAGTAGAATTCAATAATTTTGAAAAAATTTAATCTATGATGAAGAGTGTTAAGTCAACGAGCTTGCAATTGATTGATTTCTTCGGCACAAAGAAACCAATTAATTGCAAGATCATTGATACAGCACTCTTCCCCTGGTAACGAATTTTGGAGATGGTCCCTAACAAATATATACCTTTCAATGTTTGGATCGATTCTTAGTGCTATATAGAAGTCTGTGTAATAAAATACAATCATAGATGCAACCATCCAAAACACATTATGTACGTTTACTCTTCCCAACTTATTATTTTCCGGTGCATACTTATCAACAATTTTTTGTCCTTGCAATTTGAGATTATCTAAAAACACAATATACAACAGTAAAGGTCAAAATATTTTAATCACTGTGGGGGAGTGATTTTTTAGCATATTTTCAGTATTTTAGTCTGAAGCTATATGCTCAAAAATTACTCATCCACAAGGATTTTTTTTTTTTTTTTTGACCACTGCAGCAATATGATATTAGTGATCTCAACACAATTTAAAATTGGTAGAATTTGCTCGTACAATATATTTGGCTGGGTAAACACGCCCATATCATACTATCTTCAGGAAATTTGAAGGTTATAATAAATCCGTAAAAACCTCATAGAAAATTTTATAATACCTTTATAGAAATCCAACAATAAAACATATATTTTTTGTCAAAAGTGTAAAATAGGGTTAAAAGCGCCCCCTTTGAATAAGTGCCCAACCTTCAAAAGCAAAAATTAAATAAGCTTCCCCCCAAAAAAAACAAATTAACTACCCATACCAAGATACCTGGTTCTCATCTCATCACTAATTACAAAATAATTACTAAAAGGAAGAAGGTCAGCAAACCAATAAAATTAGTAGGTTATTAGAGGATTAGTTAGTAATAGATTTTCCTAATGTTTAACGACTTTAGACCGTTTAGGGGTTATAACTGAGAGCCATTAAATTTTTGAAAAAAAGTAGAAAATCTCTAAGCGCATCCTTTTATTTCAATAAAATTATTTCTTTACAGCTAAGTATGTATATGTATAGTTCCTTAAAGTTTATGGAAGTTGCAAACAAATTAGATTTTTCTCTTTGGTATTAACTAAAACTCATAATGTAACAACAATATGTTACACTCTCCCCCTAAAAAAAATACCCCCACCTAAAACTTCAGCTAATGGTAACCCCTCCTAATTAAAGATTCTTAAAAAGTGGGTGGGTCAAGGTGACTGATGCTAAAAAATCTAAAGAAGTTTATCAATTTCTTTCGAAATATATCCTAACGACTTAGCATCCTCAAAATGTTTGGCAAAAGTGCTACAAAGCACTACCGCCTCAATAATGACTGCCTAGAGTTCGGCCATTTTGTTTTTCTAATTTTATGGCACCGGTTATCAATCAGATACCTACAAATCGGTTGTGATACAGTAAACAACTTTCAACAGATATTAAAAATTATTTTCACCCTCTTGGAAATGACATACGCTCCTCTGCTGCGGAGCTCACACACAAGGGAGCTAGGTAAAGAGAGAATCGACAAGATTGTCGGAATGACGCTAAAGAAGGAAAACATCGATAAGTGACTCTACCCCTTAGCATCTCGTTCTGTTGTTTTTGTAGTTTTTTATAGTTCTGTTTGTTTTAACACATAAAAACTTGAGCAATAGCTTTTTAAATATTTTCGAGGTATATGATGCACATAGATTCCCAGGGTCTTCTACGTTCACTGAAAAACTCTGAAAAAGATTGGACAAAAAAATTTGTTATCGACGTGAGTGTTCCTGCTATTGGTTGCTTTTATAATCTCAAAGAGCATACAGAGATATCGAGTGCTCTCTGCGTACAGGTGTTTCTTCTGCTGATAACCTTGTCGACATGTCCAAACCATTTTTTATACATCTTTTACTAGCTAATTGTTAAACCCCAAGGATTCTGTTTACATTTTATCGTAGTAGCTAAACATTTTCGTTTTTAACGACTTTTGGCAATGTTACGTTTTACTATTTTAAAACATAAGTTCTTCGTGTAGCTAGCTAGCAGTCTTCGAAGAAACGAGTTAATACTTTCTTCTCTCTTTGCTGTTAGGTCCAAAGTTCACTGGTGTACAGGAAAATGGAAGAAATGTAGAAGTCAAAAGTTCTCATATTGTTTAGCTTTTTGTTTTGCATAAATGCATACTTTTAGTATGACGCTAGCATGATACATACCTTAAGGGAAGTAATTTTCGCGGAAAGTAATTTTCGCGAATTCGCGACATTTCGCGAAATTTACTGCCAATTCGCGAAAATTTCTTCTCGCGAAAATTAATTCTCGCGAAAAAAATTCTAAAACTGCCAGGTTCGATGACATAACGTTTTTAGATCGTAATATTGGCGCTAACTGGTTAAAAAGTCGGGTATTGAAAGGGGATAAATGAATGCAAGAAAGAACATTTAATCATCCTCATCATCAATTGTAATTACACTATTATTTTCGGGGAGTTTTCTATAGTTTACTGTTGGATCCTATAGACTTCCAGCAGAACGCCTTCGACCAATTTGAAGAAGAGGTCAACGAGGATGATTTATTAGCGCAAAGTATATATCTATAATCATAAGATATTCAGATGTCCATGCAATGCCAAAGTTTCCTTTATTTTTAAAATCCCCCAAAAAAGTTGAATCTTCTCATTCGTGAAAATTAATTCCCGCGAAAAATTTCTAAACACCTGATTTCTTCTCGCGAATTAAGAAAAAAGATCTGAAAAAAAAATTCGCGAAAATTACTTTCCGCGAAAATTACTTCCCTTAAAAGGTAGTCTGGAAACCAAACTGAATCTCTTATTTTTTTGAAGAAAAATGAAGGAAGAAAAAAACGAGACACAGTTTGGG
>JAULBZ010006945.1:0-11924 GCA_032360805.1 Neoturris breviconis | reverse complement strand
GTGGCTTTTTTATCGGTTTTGCTTTTCAAAATTCGAATGTAAACAAACACAAACCATAGCGGGAGAGTGCTCCTTTAGGTGGATTAATTTTCACGGATTTTATCTATTTCTGCGAAATTAAATCCGTGCGAAATATTGAAGGACCCGGGGATCCGTGAAATTAAACTTGCACAAAAAAACTTAAATTTGCGCATCTGCAAAATTAAATTCGATCAAAAAATCGGTGGGAGAACTGAATACTGAATACGAGAAGATGGAAATGCGTTTAATCTATGAAGTTGCAGCGAATGAACTATTATGTGTAAAATTTTTCTCTCTCAAAAAGAAGTCAATCGGAAAGTACCATCTATCCATCAGACGCAGATCGTTCATGTAACTTATCATATAATGTGGGAAATCTCAAAAGTTGTCTGAATTTCATGACCGCCGCGACCGTCGCAGACGTCCGTTTTAAGAAATCCTTTCCCTACGGAAGCGGGATTTAAAAAGAATATGGTAACATTAACCTTACATTCCTACTTTTTAAACAATTATCTAAAATTCAAGATATTTTATACTTACCTAATAACGAAAGAATATAATATTCTCCGACTGATAAATATAACATTCATTCATTCTATGCTAATATCAATTTACTTAAACTGAACGTAAAATGTTTGGGGTGTACTACCATTCCTTGAAACGACGTGCTCCTGAACATTATCGACTGTTTTCAGGAAGAACATGCAATATTGAGAAAGAGGAAGCAACTTCATGAGATAAAAACTAATTCGAATAATGCGTCTAATCATCATTCTGACAATATAATCACAAACGCCTTCATTAGACATCAGGCAAGAAAATTATTAAAAAACGGACAAACAATATCTACAAAAAAATAATCCAATCTACATAAGCTATATCACCCAATCAAATTCAGTCTTAGTAATAATATAATCTCGTTTCATTGGATACAAAATTACCCCTATGATTTTCAATGTCTTTTAGAACACCAAGCTGACTATATGCTGGAAACAAACGTTTGGTGGAAAGAAACAAAATGTGGCATCGAAGATTTGCAAACTACTAAAAGAATGCACCACTTAATACATTAATAATTGTTAGCAGTTTTGTTTAGAAAATAAGGATGAACTCATCCCAGCATACAAAATTAAAATATATAATCAATCCAATTCTCCATCAAATCCTGGTATTAAAAACTCTAAATTATTTTCAAAATTTTGGTATAGCATCAAACATCAACTTAGTAACTCCTGTTTAAATATCTTCCACAACAACAAAAAGTTCTAAAAGTTTTGATTCATTAGAATCAAGTACTGCAGATTTAGTAAGCAAGAATATTGATTTTTAACCATGGATCTAACAATATCTCCTTTCAAAATTCCACTCTTCTTCGAACATTGAAGACATTAGTGTCATAACACCTTCACCTAATACTCGCAACCTTTATGAAAGTAATTCACCGACATCTGTTATCATAAATGATAGTAATCCATCCGTGTTAAATACAAAAATATCGAAAGCAGCCAACGGAGGTATTCTTAAAAATAGGTGTTCTGAGGAGGTATACTGGCTAGGAATTAGACCTGTTCTTAGGTTCTAGAAAAAAAAGCACATCTGGAGATTTTGACCTGTTCTTTCACTATTGATCATCTCCTGGCTGAGAAAATGATCTGTTCTGAGCTGGCTGTCTCAGCTAGAAAATTGAGAAGCTCTGGCTTGGAAAATGATCTGTTCTGGGATAAATCGATTCTGCATTGAGCTAGGAAATAGAGGTTTTCTTATGACAAAAATGGACATTGTTTAGGGAGAGTCTTGTGTAGCTGGAAAAATGAGCTGTTCTTACCACTCATTCTTGCTCAGCTAGGAAAACGAGCTGTTCTGTAAAGCACGCGTTCAACAATAAAAAGTCAGAATTGTATCTCAGCTAGAGAATAAGAACACCTATTTCTCAGAACACTTCTCATTGGCTGCTTCTAAAATATGTCTCTCATCAACTCCCATTTCAAAAGTTCAATCCAAAAAAGAAACGTACATCTCCGTGTCAAAAATTCACTCAGCAAAAGAATCAAACATTATCTCCATCAAAGTGAAAAATGAGTTTACCTTATCCAAGACATCAGAAATCCTTTGCAAAATATTTGAAAAAGATAAATATGTAAAAATGTAAATACTCGAGCCAAATATGAAAAAAATGTGGTGAAATTGGAAGTTAAATTAATAAAGAAAAAGAAACTCTCAAAAATGAATTAAAAAATTTTGAATTGACGCAGCTAAATCTAAACGCATCTTTGAGCACTAGTCTTTCTGACATAAAAAGCAAAGAGATTCATGATAGTTTACTGTCAAAATTGAAATGCCTGAAACTTTTGAGTAAAGAATTCAATTTATGAAAATAGAGGTTTCAATTTGCTTTTAATTTAGATTCATACATAACGTAAATGATCAAATTAGTTTCTGAGACGTTTGTTAGAAATTTTAAAGATAAACATTTAGAATAAGTACCCTACCGCATTTCAGTAATTTAAATTCAAACACGTACCTATTCGATTGTTTGGAATCTTATTGTCAATATTCTTTAAGAGTACTTGTATAAGAAATATTTTTTAGTTAGTTCGGCCAAGAATTTTCAGACGTTTTGTAACGGCTGCTGAGAGTCAGTATTTTTTAGATGACGAGGGTCTCAACAATGTGCCTAGATACATAATCGCTACTTATGCTAGATGGTTATCTTTAACCGTTGATTAAACATGATACACAATCGTCTGTTTTATAGAAGATTTGTTAGAATAAATGGTAGCAGGGTTTATTCAGCAAGGACGCTTACTTGGCAAGGGGCACTATACCGGTCATTTATAGTAGCTTTTAACCTTTCATTAGCTTGATGTGAACTTTTAAATTTTGCTGTGAAAGTAAAAGTTTTTATTCAGGAAGTAATTTTCTTATATATTTTAAAAATTTGCATCATACTTTTGTGACTTTTGCCCCTGAATTTTTCAATACCTTTCCATGAATTAACAAATTTCCGGGGGTACCCCATCATACTAATGAAGGGTTAATTTACTTTGTAGTTCTCCAGAATGGGTTTTGCAAAGGTTTTTCGTTTATATGGAATACTTTTTCCGAGGAACTTTATACTGTATACATACTTTTCCGAAGTGCCTACAGGAAACGTTGTTGTTTTTCTAATGCACATTGAAGCGCTATTTCTAAAAAATGGATACCATCCTCGGTATAAATGTAAAGCCATTAGATATGGCCTCGGATCTCAGAACAGTGTAATGATATATATAGTATACTGTACCTTATATGTATACACATTTTTTTGTGTTAATTTTGAAACTATGTACCTGCTGTACATATGGGATTTTATTCACAACAAATTCACATATTTTTGTGACTAGTTCATTAAATATCATTTCTGCAACATTTTACTCGCAAAATTAACAAAATTCGCAAATGCAAGTGATTCCAGTGAAACAGTAATTTAACTTTAATAAAAACACGTGTTTTTTCTTTCATTGAAGGTGTATATACATAGAATAGAAATATAGGCTAAAAATATTGGTTTATACTCATTATATATATTTATTAAATGTTGTATATACAGTAAATATTTTTAATTTATTTTGTTTTACAATTGTGTAGGAGCATCCATGAAGTACATATGTATATGCAAAATGTCATATTTGGACCACTCATTCCACCGTGCGCTATTCAACAACAATATGCGTCCTGTGCACAAAGAGGAGAACAAATGGATGGATCAGTGTGCAGGATTTCTCAAACATATTTCGTAAAACGATGGGTCCATATGTATTTGGTATGGTATAGTATAACTAGCTATATAACTTCTTTTTGTAAACTACTGTATACTGACTGTAACACTATGTACTATGTATAACTAGGATATATATAAAATTAATTTTTCCACTTTGCTTTATGTTCAGTTTTTAAACGAAATTTCTTGCATACATGTAACTTCAAATTGTCACATATTGTCAGGATATATATTAAATGTTTTCTACTCACCGTAGTTTTTAAAAGGACTAGTGTTTCATCAAGTCATTTTCTCCAGATTGACCCAGCTGAAATACTATTGTTCTAAACCTTGAATAAACCTTCATTCCCAGTTGTTGTCCATGTAATCTACATATACGTGCGACTTATAATGACTGATTTATTTTGATTAAATATTTCCAACAAAAGCAAGTGAAACAGAATGAGGTAATACGATAATATATTTGATATATATATATCATTGGAGTAACAATGACCAACCTATATAGTTAAGAAATAATAATCGGCTACTCTGTAGCATTTGCCACGTATCTTAAGCTGGACTTCCACTTGTCCTGTGTGTCAACCAGGAACGAGAAAGAAAAACAGTAAATAATCAAATCTGATTGGCCCACGCCTTTTCCTGTTCCCTTTCTGTTTCTCCACAAAGTTGAACTGAATTCAACTTGTTCGTCTCATGACAGAACAGGAAGGAAAAAACAAAAGAATAATTAACCAAACAACCAATCACGTTTAATTTTTATTGTCATTTCTGCTCCCCAAATATAAACAGGAGAAGGACAAGTGGAAATTCATACACTTTAGTATACATAAAAGTGAAGAATAAGGCAACATATGTTGAGGTGAAGACAGCTGAACACTTGCTTTGATTGGGATATATCACCCCAAAGCATTATGCCCCATACCTCTGTCTGTGTCTCAGTATAATATCAGGATACTACAACCAAGTTACATGCATGCAAGAATTTGAATGTTTAATGTTTTTAAATCTAGCTTTTGTAAAATGCCATTTGCTATTTACTAGTCTAAATTCTAAGTCGAAATAGTTATGCTTACTTAGAAATATGCTTGTACTTAGGAAATTATAGACTTGGCTAGCAAGAACTAGCATGCTTGTACCTAATCTAAAAAAACTAAACATAGAAACATAAATGATCGCGCTTAGAAATATTAAAGCTAGCAGAAAAATAAACATTAAACACTTTGAGGGAAAACCACCTATATATCGAACAGCGAGAATTACGGAAGAATAAGTGGGGAGCAATACTAAGAAGAAAAGAAGAAGGGTGTCTCTGTTTTCGCCATTTATCGATCAAATCAGGCGGGAGGAGATACTTGTTTTTCAGTAGACGTGGCATATTTTTGCGAGTTAATTTTACAGACCAGATATTAAGCAGCGCGAGGTAATTTGGCGAGTTTAGCGAGTTATATTTGGAACTTAGCAGTTATCGAACCTTAAGTCCGTCGAGTTATCATGAATGAATCAATTGAGTCAATTGAGTCAGATTGATACCTGGAGACGATCAGTAACACAACATAGAGCTTTTTCTATCTCACACAAGTGTAATTTATTTTCGATACTAACTGAAATGAATAGGAAGGGAAGTAACTAGCAGCAGTAGCGTACACACCAATCATAAATTAATACTTGTAGCTACATTAACACTATTGAACTGCTTTTTTGACTTAATTTCTTTCTTGAAATCTTGTGACCTTTTCTGACCTTTTGTTACGCAAAAGTTAGACAAATGTGTTTTACGGATAATACCTAAAATCTCTAGGGGTAAAGATTTCATTATCAGGTAATACCTAAAATTTGGGCATTGTACCATGCACACGTTCTGCATATTTACTTGAAGTTGACTTTACAAGATTTTATTAGAAACATCAAATTATAATTAGTTTTTAACATTTATCACGTTATTCTATAATCTACAGACTAGAATGTATATTTTGCAGACCAGACCACCTGGGCAACATTATAACATCAGGAGAACAGTTGTGGCTCATACACTAAATTTTTCACAAAATTGATTTTTATGAATTTTGAGTCAAAATAATAACAAGACAAATTTCGAGTCAAAATAGTGTTAAATATCTCATGATGTTGTCTTGATCATTAGCTTTATGTTTTCCTCTTAGTTAATGCAATAAAAACGTAAAGTTTAAACTTCTATTCCAGATATAGCTATACAGCATCATTAAGACCATCCATATAACTATTTTCACTTGTTTCTGCTTTTCTAAATATTCGAAGTATATAACAATATTCAAATCTATAAATAGAACAAAAAAGTGTTCGAAGGTAAAATTTCGATATTCGAAAAAAAATAAACGACTAACTCAATCTCGAGTTAATAACCCGGATAAATTAAACAACCAAATCATACTCGAGTTATTAATCTACAACCGAACGCATAAATTATGAGACATTTTTCGGATTTCAACAAGCAATACAAACCACAAGTAGATTTCAAATGCGGAAAACGACCATGCCAAGTCTCTAGAGATTTATCTCAGATAAATATTGCCTAGTACCTAGGCTCTTGGAACATATTCGATTTTTTGTGTCTTTAGGTTTGCTATCGAAAATTTAAGGCTCTAATTGGAAATTTGCTCGAATTTTACCTTGTCTTATTCAAGAACTAAATCAAACCGAATTAATAACTCGAAAAAACATTGACAACCAAATCAATCTCGAGTTATGAATTTTGCTAAAAGTTAATTTTGACGTAACTCGAGATTTTCGAAAACTTTACTCGAGATTTTTAATTCGAGATTTCCCCCGCATCAAAATATCCACCCTCAGTTTGTGGATACCCGAACTAACTAAGATAAGCCCCAATGTTTTGTCGCTTCTAAAGACCAACAAGCAGCTCCCTTCCCCTACTACCACACACACATAGATAACTCCAAATTGGCACTCAATGTGACTGATTATACCAATAATATTTCTTAAATTTTCGGCCTCTTAAATGTATTTCCAGGTGTCTTTTTGTGTATATTTGTGTATATTCATGTACTTTTATGTGTACTTTTGCAGTGTAAATTGCAGACAAAATATATGTTGTAGCATTAGATACAAAATCTTGTAAATAGATCAGTCCGCAGATAAGCCCATAAAAAATCTTTACAAACACAGATAGATCTTTGTCCTATGCGCGGAGAAATATGGTAAGCATTTTGATTCTCTGTAATGAAAATATTTGCTTTACAAATCATGTTATGTATTTTATCCATTTTACAGTGCAATAGGGCGTGGCCAAAATAGTTACATGTACATCTTATATAAATATTTTAAAGTACACGTACGAAATGCTTTATCTTCATAACTACTTAAGACTTGTCAATCATATGTCCAATGTGGTTGATCTTGGATTGTCTTTTACACAGGCATTATGTGTTTTCAGATGTTTATAGAAGGAGGTAAAGTATTATTTCGTAATTCTAATCTGGTATTTGGCTACACCTAAATATCAACTATTACGTAATTCGTTTCTTTGGTTATTGTTTCCATGTTACAAGTAGATTATAAATAGTTAGATGTTTATATTTAACTAGATAATTTAATTCTGACACTTAAAACGTACTTTAGTTTATCTAAGCTTTTTCAAATCTAATTTGGAATAAAATTGATAAATAGAACAAAATGTACGAGACTTTTGATTTATTATTTATTTCATGAATATTTATACAGGATAGCACTTTTCAGCCAAAATCTAATTTAGCTGCTATCAAGGGTCCTGTTTAAAAAATTCCGAAAAAAGCTATAAAAATTAATATATGCTATAAATACGATAAAGGTGGTAAAAATTTTTTTTCTTCTTATTTTTGCTTGAAAAACATTTTGACTAATTACGGAGATCAAAAAAAAGTTTACCTAAAATTTTTATTTTTGCCCACCTGTTTTTCCTTGATGACGTCATCATAAGAAATGACGTCATCCCACAAAAATTATGCAAAAATGTTTATTATGGGTTGATCCAACTTCCTGAAAAGGTTAAAGACTACAGCATGGTTCTATCAAAAGTTATGGAGCGGGTGCACAATGTGCCCCAAAAAAATTTCTCAGAGCCCTAAAAAGCCCAGTAGAAAGAGGGTTAATTAAGGTGGAATCCCCCTCAGAAATCTTCAACAATGTGAACAAGTTATATGATTGTTTTTAATACGAAATTTATCGTAAAATTCGAATCTGAAAACCGTTTTTTCAAAATAAATATATTTCTTAAAATATAAAGCATTTTCTTTGACCTAGTAGGTATTCATTCTCTTAGCAGCGCACATAGCAACCGTTCCACATCCCTGTAATTCATACAAAATACATTCCAAATACATTATAAGCACTTTGTTCAATGCAGTAGCCTTGATTGCAATTTTTGCGATAATTTTTAACAGTCTTGCGTGTTTTTGTGAGCGTTGGCGTTAACTAAAAGTTGAATTTGATATTCGTTGTTTGAAACAAAGAATATCCGCCCATTTATCATTTGTTTAACGCCTATTTGTATATAATAGGCATAAATTTTCTTTTTAAATCATGACTTTTTGTTCGGGGCGCCTAATATCAAAACAAAACTGTCATGGCGAATGTTGTAGGCCAAACATGTCAAAGAAACAACAAATGTTTGTTATTGTCATGCTTGAATTTTATCGCCAGTTTTGAGTTGTCATTCGTTTTGTTTGTAATACTAACATATAGTACTTATAATAAATGAAGGGTATAGATTTTGGTACTTTGGAAATTCATTTAAGCTTGTGTTGTGAGCTAGCTAGCTAGCTAGCTAGGCAGTTATCCAGAGATTTCATGCAATAACATTTGACGCATTTTTGTATAGCTTAATTTGCATTTAGTAAAACATATTTTGCAAAATGTTATGCAAGTTCCACGAGACGTGTATGCATTATAAGCGATAGATAGCATGTATCTAATGGTGTGACCTACGCATCGTCATCTTGATACTCTTGGCGTGTACGCTGGTGATAATATTCATGTTCATAGTGCTCCCTAATATAAACGCTCATAGACTTATCCTGAGTTACGGAGCCTGGGTTACGAATATGACGCTATAACTCGGTTTAACTAGCTTTTCTAACTCGGTAAATTACGACCTCGTTTTCAGGGCTTCTTCTTCTCTCTTGACGTTTAACACTGTAAGAAAAGGAGGAAATCCTGTTCAAAGTCAGCAGAATAACGTTGGAACAAAAGTTGTTCAAACGTTATTTTGCTGACTTTGAACAGGTGATTCCCCCCTCCGCCCCTCCATAGCTTTAGAACGACAGGTAATATAGTGATGAAACTTGGCAGGCTCGTAGTGTATCATAAAAATACTAATTTTTTGATGACGTCAGCATTTTTCCGATGACGTCATCACCAATATTTTTAAATGGCAATTTTTGCTTATAATGTGTATTTTGCTAGAAGTACGATTTAACGAGTTTTGGATAATATTTTTCCATTCTGATTGCGGTTTTAGACAGCCACTATCTTGCTCTTTAATATAGTTTCCGGGGGGGGGGGGGGGAGGGTTGTGTCACAATTTGCGTCTTCTAGATAGTTCTAAAATGTTTCAAACTCTTAACTATTGCTTTAGTGGTTCAAAAGTTATTAAAAAAAGGGACAGGAATTCGCATCCCCCCTCCCCACGTTGAAATAGGGTTGAACCATGTATTGTAAAGATAGATTTAAATTTGATGTTGTTCTTTTAACAAAATAGTTACAATTAATATCTCCCAGGATCTTGACCTTCAGCAGATATTAATATCAAAACGGGGGTTGATAGATAATACCAATATGGAAACCTTTCGTTCCAGGATAAGCAATTTCGAGCCATATACACTCAATCGAGTCATTTTTAACGTCTGTGGAAATGAGTTCTGTCTGAAATATACACACCAACTCTACAACCGCGTCCTCCGCTACGTGGTTTGTTTACAAACGCGTACCCCGGAATTTTAACTATGCTATTAGAATCGACATTTAGTGAGTTTCAGTTACACGAATAATATTCATGTTTTTAAAAATTGAAATTATTTCTTTTAACTTTGGTAAATTGTTATGTAACTTTCTAATATTCAAACGTAATACTTTTAAACCACTTGACTTTGAAAGAGCTTGAAGTTCAGGGCAACTGCGTTTAACATATTGATCGGGTTCATTATTGGAAACATCGGAATGACAGTTAAAACAAACCTTCGCAGAAAGTATACTTTTGAAACAACGAGTAAGAAACTGTTACAATGATTGCATTTCGTTGGTGGTCCAGGACAGAGTTCCACATCGCCACTAATAATCAGTAGAATTCTAAGTGCGTCTTTGAAACGAACATTAAATCCGTTTAGTTGTTTGAATTGCCACAAGGAACTTAAAATAAGCGTCAGCATCAGCATCATGTACTGAAAATCCATCATCGAACATATAATACACTTTATTTTTACAAGTAAAAGAAGGTTTTTTGATAGCAAATGTAATTACGAAATAAGCAACAATTCGTAACAATCTGCTACATGCGCCATCTTTAAAAATATATATTAAAAGTCATTTTTCTTTGGCCGGTCAATTTTGGAATATTTTATCAATTTTATTCCAAATTAGATTTCCAAAAAGCTTAGACAAACTAAAGTCCTTCGTAAATTTACTCATGCAGACGTTCCCTCGAAGTTCCCTCCCTCATCATCTTCTCTTCATTTAATATTTCAGCATCAGAATTTATCATTATAACTCGGGATGCACCTCAAACTCTATTAGACCTTAAGGGAATGGGAACAATAATCGCTTTCGTACTTTTTCATCATTTCTAAAGGAATGGATTAATATAAGGAGATAAAAATATTTCTAAATTTCTTGGATAATTACAAAAATAAGTTTTAACTATTTATCTCCTTAGTATGTTAGTTGAAAATTGTTCTGGCAATTTTTAATATTTTCACATAAAAGAAATGTTTTGTCACCACTCGTTTCATAAAATTAATTTGCAAAATGTTAACCCTATTTACTATGGGGGAGAGGGGGAGTGGGCATAATGGTATGCGGCGAATTCAACTACTGAAACTTTATTCAAAATGATTATCATCTTGTGGGAGGTAATTAAACTTCTAACCCTATTCACAATGATTTTTCTTTGGCTGGTGTAGCAATGAGGGAGGGGGGGGGGGGGGGCAAAAAGTACCCGCACCCCTTTCTTTCCGAACCCCTAATGCTTATGAAAAAAAACTTGGTAGACTTATAGAGTAACTCAATAAAAACACTTTGACCAAAAACATTTAACTGTTACTGATACCTGCTATGACATCATTTATAGTGAAAAATGCTCTAAAATGACTGTGGCGTTTATTTCCAAACCACTAATACTACATTTATAGAAAACCTAAATAGAAATGTATCGCTAACTGTAAATGCCGCGGGCACTTTGTTAATAGGGTTAAACCTGAAAAATCAAAAAGCGGTACTGTTTCTATATCTTACCGACATTGTGTCCCCCTCTATGACATTTGATGGAACCATGTTATAGTGTTGAAACTCTCATTTACTGACTTCAACAGGCCAAAACAGATGGTGGAAACTTCTTTTTTTAGATGAAAATTTATGAAATATGCCATTTGCCAGAAGGTTTTTCAAGCAAAAATAAGAAGAATTTTTATTTTCTATTTTTTTTTACCTGCTGTTGGTTGCTAAGGAAAAAGTGCTACCCTCTACAATATTGTACTGTATAACTTTTTAACCACTTCAGCTATCGTACTGAAACTGTTCAACATTTAGTAAAAATCTATGATACACATATGCTGAAGATTAGGGTTACATATCATATTCTAATCTCGGTATTTTTATATCATAACCTGAAACCATCTATTTTGAAGTTGGAAGTTCTTTGCAACTCATCAATTCGTTATTTTGACATAACTTGTGTTTGGATACTCTTTTTAGCATAAAACTTGGTCAAGTTTCTTGAAATCATGTAATATATTTTTCCCCTATCTAAACCCAAAAAGCGAGTTAGAAAAGCTTTTATAACTCTTTTAATGGTAATTCTTAGAAAACATGATTTTTAAGAAAAATTAGCTATGTTATATGATTTGTGAAAAAGTTGGTACTATTTTGTTCATTTTTTATTATGGACTATAATTGTGGA
>JAULBZ010006944.1:0-11926 GCA_032360805.1 Neoturris breviconis | reverse complement strand
GGCTTTGTACCACGACCATCGAAATTATTTCCGTATAACTTCTGATCCACTTATCGTATTAGGCCCAAATTTGGTGACTTTTAACGATATTGCATTTGAAAAATATTTTCCAAAAAGTTATTCCAAACGGACCCAGGACCACTTTTGGTCTACAAGGCATTGCAACGGCTTTTTATTTTAAAACATTCATACTTATGAAATATAACAATAAAATTAATTGTTCTAGCTAAATTTTCACTTTCGCCTTCCAAGCCAAGTTTTCACGGGTACTGCGGTTGGATACTCACTCTCTGCATGAAATGATGACGTCACATTGTTACATTTTCGGAAAGTAGAGAGCCTGGGGCTTATAGTGACCAAGTTTCAATTAAAACGGAGCAGTAGTTCGGAAGTTATTGGGGATGTGGTACATTGTACCCCCTCGGGTTAGTAGACCCCCGAAAAGCCCGGGTCTTATAGGGTTAAAAGGAACATAATTGGTGAGTTAACTGACGCTAGTAGCTTACCGGAGGACAAGAATTTTGAGTTATTATTTTTGGCGCGGCCGTTTCACCAGAAATGTTTTTAATCGGTATAATCAGAGCAAATCTTGATGAAATAGGTAAACTCTTGTTCTCATCTCCAAGGATTTTCCTGTTTTTTATTTTGTTAAAAATAATGATTTTTTAACGAAGTCAACATTACGACTTCTCACTAGTGAAATATTAAAGAGTAAGTAACTGGGTAGTATTACACACTGCCTTGAAACGAAATTTCTGTTCTTTTCAGCACATCAGTTGTTCTCAAGGGCAACCTCTATACTTTTGATCACGGTACCAAAAATTATTTGTTATTTAGCTACTAGCTACGTCTTTTTGAAGATCTTTTGTAATGGAAATTACAAGCAATCACACGTGTTAAACGATTTAAACAAATCTAAAGAAAATCTAAAGAAAATCTAAAGAAAATCTAAAGAAAATCTAAAGAAATTGAAATTGAAGATATGTCAAACTTGCAATGGATTTGTATATTTCAGTACGAAGCAGCCAATCTATTCCAAGATCATTGACTCAGTACCTTACTTCGTAATGTTTATTTCTGAAACAGTTCCTAACAACAAGTTTCAAAATGATTACATCATAATATCTTTAACGTAGATATTTATATAGCGGCGTAATGTATGCGTAAATATTTATATAGTGGCGTAATGTACGCGTTAACTTTCTCTTATCAATTGTTAGATAGTTTGTTGAATTAACAACTGTCTTGACCATGTTCTTTTGTACTGATTTTCGCGTATTATATCTTTTTCTGGATCAACTTAGCAAACCAGTAGTTTTCATATGAATTACAGACGTGTTTCTTATTTTTCTTTCCTTGTACTGTCCATTATATAGCAGTTTACAAAGTTATTTTTAATACGGTTAAAGCTCCGTACGTAAAAATAACCGAAGGATATGTAATGTTTAATTCGTGATTTTGTAATATTATTGCAAGAAATAAGTACAAAAGTAAATGTAATAGAAAATAGTTGATTTGTTTGTTTTAGAAGAAAATATTTAGAATAATTAGCATAGTTTTAGAGGCTAAAGCTAAGACTGTTTCCTATATCTCGAAGACAAGTTTTTGTACGAGATTAAAAAATGCAAGTCCACTGTTTTGATTAAAGGAACCATGACAACAGAGAAATAAATCCTCAGAAATGGTGAAGTGAATATGAAATTGTAGAATAACCGATACAAGATAGACAATCTTTGGTGTTGTGGATATGGACGAGTTCTCTTTTAAAACTTGTATAATGGGATGCTAATACCCATTTGTTGTTACTGATATACTGTATGAAATGAGCAGGCACTTATTCTAGGAGGCGCTTATTGCATCATGTAACTATGAAGAAACTTTTTTCTATCAAAAATATTTTTTTAAGACGTGCCAGTTTTTTTTTGTTGGAATTCAAAATAACAGGTTCAATATTTTTATAAGACAAATATCTATCTTTGACGCATGCGCGATAGATTAGTCATTCGATCATCTATTACACCTAATTATTATCCAGGGTCTAGTTGTACCAAAGTCGATCAACGGTAACCTAGGATTAACCCTGGATTAAATCTACTTTCTACCAATCAAATTTCGTGAAAAAAATGTGAGAGCAATAACCGTGAGAGCAATAAAATATAAGAGTAGTAAATTAACGAAATACTCTTATATTTAGTTTCGACTTCGAATAAGTGTTCTGCTTAACGTAAGTGCTGTGTGAAAAAATAAAAAAATATCACGAACGTATCACGTGATAGCAGCATGATAATAAGCTAGAATGAAACGACGCATTTCATGATTAAAAACATAACAGATAGTCCTTTGAAGAATATTTTAAGGTATCTGCATTATGCATCAGAATTAGAGACAGGTCGATCCTCACTAAATGGTTAGATAATGTGATTATTGTGACAGCCCTTATACCCACGTGGTTTCGCATACAACGAATGGATCAATACCAAATATACTTTACTGAAGGTGACGTAACCTTTCAATATACAATACGCAAATTTTAAAGAATTCAATCAATTAGTAATTCCTACGCACCGCCATGGCACCGCATATTCCAATGAGTGAAACCCGTAAACTGACACGTATAAGCCCACAGGCTTAAAGTGGTTCAAAAGCAAATTTTGGTGGGCTTATACAAGGTTGAGCTTATGCATAGTCTGAATTTCTTGTTAAGGCAAAGGATGAGCTTATAAGGGGAAATCAATAGCAAAATATTTCAAGTTTGAACATTTTTTATATTTTGAACAAAATTGTAATTATACTAAGTTTCAGCTGAAGACTCATAGGAAAGAACCATGGTGAGGAATCACTGTCATCTCCCTCGTCTTCTTCACTGGAAGGTTCCAAGTGGGACTCTTCCTCAGGCTAGAGCCACAATAGATGTTTTAGATGTTTTTCCTCCTATAAGTCTATGGGCTTATACTCGGGTGGGCTTATACATGGCCTGACTTTGAGAAAAGCATATAATCTTTAACTGATAAACTTTACAACGAGCCTGTTTCTATATCGAAAGGCTGCCGGTTTAATATATTAGAAATATTAACTAAAGAACTTAAAATCTCTCAAGGGAGATGCAGTTGCAAATGGCCTGACTTTTGCGTTAGTAAAAGGGGTAGGCTTATACGCGGTTGGGCTTATGCGTGGCAGTTTACGGTAATCAACATTGTGGCGACACCATGTTAACGTCACGAAGTTAAAACTGCATCTTTTCTATGCTAATTAGACGTCACGTGCTTGTTCAGATATCACATATCAGTATATTTATGGTAGCCTAACCATAATTTAGCTGTTATTATTTTCGAAGATACATGCAAATAGACGCGATCAAATTTAAAAACATGTATAAATTACTGATCAGTTAAATAAATACGAGGATTTTGTTTCCAGGCCTCTTAACTTCTAGACACACACGTAAGCTGATCAGGAAATGGAACCTGGAATTGCTTGGACAAATAAAGACACACATGCGAATAATTTTTAGTTAGTTAGTTAGTTTGTTTATTTGTTATGTTTAAATTTAATTCGTTTATTTGTGAAATTTGGGAATATGAGAAAAACATCAAGTATTACAAAGGTTTCGATTCAGTTGTAATGTCTGTTGACAAATGTTAAGAAATGTTGCAACCCACCCACGGTTTTGTTTATAAAATGTTTCAACCCACCCACGGTGCTGTTTAAGAGTTATATATCATTCATTTAAAAGCATTCTGATTGGTAGATGAAAAATAAAATAAACAAAATAAATAGTGCGTGTGAAAAAAAAATGTATCTAGTTTCGTTCTTAATCATGACAAGAAAGGAGTGATAATAATCGTAAGATTGAAAATTAAAGATGGATTCCAAACCAAGTCGAACTAATCAAGGTTATTTAAATGATGTAAGTAATCGAATAATTCCACAATAACGAGAGTGCAATTTGATTGGATAATACGTTACAAAGAACCAATCAATTGTGTAAGCCCGTTCATTGATTTCAGTTTCCAAGAATTTATCAAAACAATGTCTGTTGAAAAAATAGTTACCAGAAGGATACGGCGTAAAATCTACTGAATGCGGTCAGGCTCCGTATACAATGTATATAACCGAATACGGTGAGGCTCCGTATACAATGTATATATGACAATACACAGACCGTATATGCTGGTTCTCCGGATCATAAGCGTCTTTCACGTCACGTGGTTCCGTCAGTTCCACTCATAATTGTGGTCGACATCAGAAGCAAATAAATTATCTTTACGACGTCTATACGATAAAACGTATTTCTTCTATCGTTAGGATTCTTTGCACGATGTTGAACTGCATCGTAAAAACATATTTCTTCTACCTTTAGGAGACTTTGCACGATGTTGAACTGCAAGATATCAAGAAGAACGACAATCAAATAAAAAGTGATGAAGCGGACGATCAAATAATTGATCCATTTGACGTTGTTGATGACTTTAAACCAGTTGGACCTCCTTGGAGTGGTGAGAACTTTACTGTTATATTTAAGCTAGAATTCCGGGGAATTTTCAGTAAGCCATAAATTACGAAAGTCAAAAGGAGACATTGCATTGATATAAATGACAATGATTTCTTTTAGTTTTTATGCACATTTATCACCATGGAAACCAAGTACACATCTGCATTTACATGTTTGTATGATGCAAAAGACCTTTATGAAACTATGACAGCGAGACGTTCGTTGCCCAAAGTAGAACTTGTTACAATGCAATAACTTCCTTTTTGTGCAGTGACTTCCATATGAATGAGTAATATACCAAGTTTATAAATACTCATTGAACTACTATTTTTTTTCTCTTTCTTGTATTGCCTCAAAAAAATCCACAACTCGGATATAATGATTGTAGTGGTTTCTGATCTTCACAGCTACTTTGCATTTTTTACGATTAAGTTTCATGCCATTTTTAGTACATTATCTATTACAAAAAGCTAACCTGTTATGTAAACTTATAGATGAGCATGCCAAATCCTCTAATTAGCGCCCACTCTCTAATAAGCGCCCCCTCTAATAAGTGCGTAGTTTCTTATGGAAAATATATATATCCCATGAGGGAAGGAACATTTTTGAATTTGACAAATGAGTCCGAACATGATCCGTACAAAACTATGTATCACAGACACTGACATAGATGTGATGATGGCGATATGAATTATAACTACATTGACATTTTTTGTGAACAAATTTTATCATTTCATCCGTCAAGGGGAGCTAATTAGATGATTTACTAACTTGTCACTATAATCATAGCTATAATATGATCTAACCTCACTTGCGTATATCTAGCAAAATCATCAGGTTAACATGAAATACCGTATCCGATCGTTTTAACCCCCTGGGCGTTTAATTAAAGATTAATGATTACTAACATTTTAGCATAATTATTTTCCCTATGACGTCATCATCACGACGTCGTCATTATAGAAAAGCAGGACAAAAGTTTGTAGGTGTGCGCTTAATCAGCCCGGTATAAATCTAAACGCTGCGAAAGTTCAGTATCTAATTAACATTTTTTTACTTTTAGAGTTGTCTAGTACTGGTAAAGTGAAGCGTGTCTCGATTACCTTTCTGAAGTTGGTCGTACTACTTGGTTTATTATATTTATTTATTTGTTCATTGAGCTTTTTGAGTTCAGCTTTCAGATTACTTGGTGGTAAAGCAGCAGGTAAGTCTTCTCTTAACCACAGCACTACGACTAAATACGGTCTGATTGCTCCACATGCACAATCACAGCGGTCGAATGTGATTTTTTTTAAAAAAATCGTTTTGACGTTGTTTTGACGTCGCGTGCCCACCGGGATGAAACATCTTGTACACGGAAATATCTGTGGTCAGTAAAACATTCGAAACTGAAAGAAATCTAAGGATGTAATTTGATTTATATCTGTTCACTGTTAAGAATGTTGAAATGTAAACAAAGACGCCTGATATAAAGTTTTTGAAACATGAGTAATAATCACCTTTAACTTTCTATATCCTCAGCTATGTATACTGGATGGATGGTTTTTGCACAAGTCAACCTTACTTAATTAGTTAATACTATTTTAGAAAAATATATACTCGACCGTAAATGACACTTTTAAAGAGACAGTTTTCTTTTACTAATATATTAAAATATGTTAAAAACAATTTCCTAGTTAAGGTGACGTTCTTTTAAATTTTAAAAGAATATATTTGATTTCTTTGATTGGCTCAGGAAGCGTAACACAGGGGGGCAACAAAAACCCATCGTGAAAAACTAAAACTAATAGGTATTAATCTGTAGTAGTTATATCACCGTTAATCCTAAAAAAAAATCAAAATTTTCAAAATCTTTCAGGGGACTGTTTTTTCGAAGGGGGGTTTAAAGTGAAAAAATAGTTTACCGTTATTTTGTTGTATTTTACTGTCATTTTGTGTTATCAACAATTATATTCCTAGTTAGAAAAGTAATTGGTAACAATAATGTGTAATTTACAGACCCGAATTTATATTTTACAGACCAAAATTATACAATTTACTGACCAAACCTGATGAGTTTTGCTGATAAAAATGAAAGGTGTTTCATAAAAGATACTATTATTTTTTTACTGTAAAGCATCAGAAAGAGCCTCGTTAGAGTATTTGTATCCCTTTAAATTCTACATGACGTTCTAGAAGAACATGAACAACTTTGAAACAATTTATTACATATTACATAGCTATATTTAGTGCTTATTTTCTTATTGTTTCTGTCGTTGCGCTTAGCTGTAAAAAAAGAAAAAAATATTGTTCTCAAATCTGTTACTTTCACCATGAAAACAAAAAAAATAAAAAAAGGTGACGTCAAAAAACACCGACATGACATCAATAATCACGATATAACGTCAGAAAAGTCCGACACGACGTCATGTTGTCATTTTTGGACGGATTTAAATTCTAGAGACCATATTTAATACCTACTGAAAGTTTCAAGTTGATATTATTTAAACTTTTTTATTTATTAGGAATTTTGTATTACTAAGGTTGCCATTGTGATCAGATTTTGAGATAGGTGGTTTTGGATAATAGCCAATATCTTTAGTTGTAGTGACCATGTGACCTTTTAATTTTCAGGAAAGATGGGATATAAGATATATTATCCAAAGCAAAGGCCTAATTTACTTTTTCAGGTCTACGAAAGAAATTATTAACAATTAAACTAACAAACATTTTGTTTTTAACAAAAAGTCACGAGACAAAAATTGAATCCATGCCAAACTTTATTGATTGTAACACTTGTGGTTTCTGAGATCTTAAGATAAGCAGTGCCAACAGATATTGTATAGAGTTAAGTGGATCGAACATATTTTGTGACGCAATTATAGTCCCTTGTTAATTAGAAGTTCTTGATCTAGAAAAATTATTAGTTTTTAAAAAATGGAAAAGGTATTTACTGTAAAGAAAAAGTATGACTGGTTAAGAAATAGTATTAACGGTTAAGATAAATTGTGACCGGTCAAGTAAAAGTTTTAGTGGTCAAGAAGAGGTATTAATTGTCCGGAAGAATTGTTTATGATCTCAAACTAATAGCTTATACAAAAACGCTCCCATCTCAGTAAATTACTCCAATAAATATTTGCTCCCCTTTTATTTTCGCACTGGCAGCCCGCGCAAAAATGAAAACGGTTAATTTTTGCGCATAAGCGGTAGTGATGTGATAAAAACATGTTCTGTTATATAATATTATGTTCGTAGAATGATGATTAATCCATAGCTTTTTCCTTTTTCTCAAAATGTTCATCTTCTAAACTCTCCTTTAACTAAACTTCTTCTCTAAACATTTTTCAGAACAGATTGTTATTTTTTCATCACCAAAACGAAGAGATTTGTTGTGTTCCGCATTTTGCTTGTTTATTTCGATTCAGACAATAAATTTGAGTGGGACTCAAATCATTATAATTAATCAATAATTATATCAATACAAATATTCTGGCCGATTTGAATTTGTAGTTTTCTGTTCTGACTTTCAAAAAGTTGAATTGTTGAAATTATCCTGAGTATTGCCTTACTTTCTTGATTTTGAATGGATCCTCGTAACTGAAGCTGGAGGTGATGCTTAACTTTTGGCCAAATTTGAGCCTTCGATGCTTACAAAGATGTTTCTTATAAGAAAAAATGTAGATGAATGAAAATAACCCTGAAAACATTTCAGTAGATGCGGAAAAATTAAGGCGCGCAAATATAAGAGGGAAGCGAATTTGGAGTAAGACATAGAATAATAGATTTTTACATTGCATGCGCAGATGAGTTCAAATGAATACCAAGCGGATTGGTTCTATTTTTTATTTATATTGTTTCGGACCAAGAGAGAAGCGAGACAGAGAATCTAACGAATGTGAACCAAACAACCGAATGTCTATATCACAGTTTGTTACGTTTCATGATATTTAATATTTAGGTGAAGCATTTTCATCGAAGAATCTTATTACAAATCCAATTGCTGGCTTAATGATCGGTGTCCTAGCAACAGTTTTACTACAGAGTTCATCAACTACTACATCTATTGTTGTTGCCATGGTTGCATCGGAAAGTATGTATATGTTTCCTAGTAAAAAACGTTGAAAGGTTTTGGTGATTAGATGTCAAAGCAATGTCCTAAATTCCCACTGGACACGCGACGTTTTGTAAACGTCACTTGGACGTCGTAACACCAACACAACATCCCTTGACGTTGATAAGACGTTGCGTGCTGGCAGGGTTGTTTTGACGAATTTTGATGACATCAAAGCGATGTTTTTTGACGTTGATCAGCTGTCTTATAAGCTTTTTTAATCAAATGGCCTTTCATAAATCCCATGAAGTTAAGGACGAGAATATTTCCGATAACTACACGAGAACCATCAACCTAAAATTTGTCAAACAGTGTCACGTCTCTAGAATATTTTGGTATTTTAACAAAAGCTTGGTGTAAGAAGCATTGTTTGTTAAATAACTACCGTGAATCCTCGACTGTTACTCCAGTATATATATTATTTTAAACACGTAACTTGAGACATCCTCCAAATCTATTATACGGATGATTAAATCTTAGATAATGAGCTATAGGTGTTTGCATGGGAGGTATTCGATATAATTGACATTATATAAATTGCTTACAGTTACTTATTCTTCAATCAAGTTAGCCTCCACACTCGAATAAGCCACCTCCCCCACTCCTCAAATTTTATTTGTTCAGTAACCCTCCCGGGAACTTAATTGAGAAGTTAAGGTACTCACTTTATTGAACATTCTTCACCAGTACAAAATCTATGCTTCCTTGGTGTTTAAGATATTGACCGTCGACTATATTCGAAACCATTGCTACGACCCCAAGCGTTCATACACCATCTCCTTAACGTTGAGTAACGTAACAAAAAATAAATAAACGCCGATAGTAACATGTAAGTAAACCGTGTTCAAATTGAGTTGAATAGTCCTTTTTATAAAACAATGAAAACGAGGCGTTCGTTGCTCAAAACTTGTATACAATGCAATAATACCCTTTTTGTGCAGTGACTATATAATACAAACATATTTTTTATTTAGTCCTAAAGGTGAGACCAGCGATTTTTATTGTTATGGGTGCAAATATTGGAACGAGTGTGACCAACACTATCGTTGCTATCGGACAAATTGCTGACAAGGATCAATTTCGACGGGCGTTTGCTGGAGCAACGATACACGACATGTTTAACGTCTTGTGTGTCGTCATTTTGCTGCCGCTTGAAGCGGTTACAGGATACCTCTATTATATATCAAAAAAGATAATCGAGTCAATGAATCTGACAACAGGAGACTCTTCATATAAGAAAGAATTACTAAAAAAGATTACAAAGCCATTTACAAATCTTATTATTCAACTCGACAAAAAAGTAATCGAGGCAATTGCTAAAGGAGACAAAACTGCAAACGACAAAAGTTTGATAAAATTCTGGTGTGACAAAGGAAAATATGTGACCATTTCAAATTATACTATATCACAAGTTAACGTGAATGTAAGCACAGCTACAAATACTACTCAGCAGGTTTTAAAGAATGTCACTGAATGGCACAACACAACAAGCAAAGTGCATTCCCAACAATGCAAATTCTTGCTACGCGATACTGGACTTTCAGATAGTGCCGTTGGTGGGATTATGTTGGTCATCGCACTAGCTGTTTTATGCACGTGTCTTGTATTGATGGTTAAGTTGTTACACTCTTTACTGCGAGGACAAGTAGCATTAGTTCTAAAGCGAACAATCAATTCAGATTTCCCTAAACCTTTTGGTTTTCTTACTGGCTATGTAGCCATCTTGGTCGGAGCCGGTATGACAATTCTCGTCCAATCAAGTTCCATATTCACATCTGCTCTTACACCATTGGTTGGATTGGGTTTAGTTTCATTGGATAAAGTTTTTCCGTTAACACTGGGTTCAAATATAGGAACGACGGGAACAGGCATATTAGCAGCATTGGCTTCTTCAAAACTTGAACTATCGTTACAAATTGCTTTGTGCCATTTGTTCTTTAACATATCTGGCATCATGATTTGGTATCCCATTCCATTCATGAGGAAGGTTCCAATAAAGTTTGCACGACATCTTGGGAATACAACAGCTGAATATCGATGGTTTGCGGTAATCTATTTAATATTGGTGTTCTTTCTTATACCGGGCGTTATTTTTGCCTTGTCAATGGCCGGTTGGGAGGTATTTGCTGGGGTAATGATTCCTATCGCTGTACTTATTGTATTCATCATTGTTGTTAATATACTACAAGCAAAGAAACCGAATTACTTACCAAGTAAACTTCGAACATGGGATTGGGCACCGTTTATGTGCCGATCATTGGAGCCGTATGATAAAGTTATTGGAAGGATATTCAAAATGAGAAAAGCGACTGTTAGTGAAGATACTCAATTATAATCAAACATTAACAAGTAGATGAAATTATAATGAAACATATACAAAATAACATTTACGGAGAAGAGTGCCGGGTCTTGCAATGAATTCGTTTATACTGAAGCAACATTGCGAGCTCTCTGAGTAGATGCAGTTTTGTAAAAATTAGTCAGATTTGGTTTCGTGAGATCTATAAACGAAAGTTGATTTTGAAAGGAAATTTCTAACAACATGACAGTTTATTATGGCACTTGCCAATAGAGATGTATATCTAACAACATGACAGTTTATTAAGGCGCTTGCCCATAGAGATACTTTAGTTAAGACATGGTAGTAAAGAGCAAATATAAGACTTAAGACCTTCTCCACTCATATGGGACAAAATAATTTCCTACATTACCAGGATGGGTCATGCACAGTTACTGGAAAACGTGTGGATAGAAGAGACTTAATGGACCAGATAAGAACATTGAAAAAAGAAAATATAAAGAATCGAAAAATTTCATGTATCTAATAAATATATTTTTAAATTTTATTTTGAGAAAAAATTTCATTTTTGGCCAAAAAACAGTCCGCTTTAATGAGTGTCCGCTGCCCTTCTTATAGAGATTTATCTATGAACGTTTGGCCGTAATTCATTCCGAGCTTAGAAAAAGTCTTCACGAACTGTGTCCGCTTTGTTACCATGGTTTTTCATGATGTATATATTCTATTTATTTATGTTTTTGCCATGAAAGTAATTTTCTTGAAACCGGTGCTAGATTACACTGTTCAAATGTTTTAATTGGTTACAAAAAAGACCACCGTAATGCTTCGATTAAACGCCGGGGGTGTTTATTAAATATTTTCTTTTGCAGAGGGGGCGTTTAATCGAGGGAGGCGTTTAAAAGAAGGGGGCATTTATTGAAAAATATAAGAATTGCGAATTGTTATTACAGTAGTAAAGACGATAAGACACGTGTAGTAGTTACAGGGAAAAGGAAAAGAGAGGTTGATTTGGTTGTTCCTGCAAAATTTAGTTTTGAAACAAGTT
>JAULBZ010006943.1:0-11926 GCA_032360805.1 Neoturris breviconis | reverse complement strand
TATACATAATAGTCTGAGTAGCCTATACAGTGTAACATATACCAAGTCTTTAAAAGCACAACTAATACTATAACATAAGTGTATTTTCTATTTTTTATTTAGTGTGTACATAATGCTATGATGTATAATGTGTATGTAATTCATATCCACTATGGAGGAGTGACTTTTAAGCATTTCTTTAGGCTATGATTTGAAATTTCTCTACTCTCCTCCACAATGATTTGATATAATTTTATCTTGATAATGGTGTTCCAATCGTTTATTTGACCTGAAACCTTATCAACTTATGACCTGACATAATTTCAACTTGAAAATTAGGTTCCGATTGTTTATTTGACCTGAAACTCTACCATCTTAAGAAAGACATATTTTAAACACTGTATAATGTGTGTATGCAAATCATATTTATGTGCTTAGGTTTAATTTTCACTTGGTTCAATCCTCCATGCATTCTTCAGGCATCAGCCCAGGTTACACCATAGTTGGGAACGACATCCCAGACACTGCAAACAATTTCAGTGCATAACAAACCATGTTTTCTTTTGTTATAGTTTCTATGTCTGCCAGAATTAATCTGTCTGCAAAGAAAAGTTATAAGAAAGTTTAATTTGATCACAAGCCCTGTTGTTTTATATAAAAAACTTTTTATTTTCATTTTCATTTTTATATCTGTTATTTAAAAACAAACTTCTTAAAATTAATTTGATCAGGTAACATTCAACAAGCAGATTTTTGTGAGAATAAAGGAGAACTAATATTGGATAAATATCAACATTGTTATGCTTTTGTGCAGTGTTTGAAATAAGAACAAAGAATCACCATGGAGGAGCAATTATTGAGCATTACTTCAGACTTGCTAGCCTGAAGCAATGCTTAAAAACCACTCCTTCTCAGTGATTATTTGCTTTTATTTCAAGCACTGCTTGTGCTTGATTAAGTTTCTTTTGTACAAAGAAACCAATGAAATACAAGATCATTAAGTACACTCCAGTGTTCGAAATAACAGGAAATAATCACTGTGGAGAAGCGGTGTTTTAGCATAGCTTCAGGCTTTTTAACCTGAGGCTACCCCTAAAAATCACTTCTCCGCAGTGATTATTTTCTCTTTCTTTGAACACTGCACTTTTCTGCAAATTAAATCTTGGCGACAGTACCTCATCATCATCGTCATCAAAGTTTATAAGTCATTGGACATGCTTGCTTAAAATACTTTTGAAAACACCAATATCTAAGTACCAATATTCCTCTTTCATGCCAACTCCCTACTCAACTTCTTAGATTTTAAATCACAACGAACAACTTCACCCTATGTCTTCCTAACCAGCCACATCTATTTCTATGTTTGCATGTCTAGTTATCATTCATTCGATATAGCCAAACTATGAGTCTCCCATTCTGAAGAGTGTCAGACACATTAGGCCAAACCTACATTTTTAACTCTTCTGATAATTTGCTCTTGAGGGAATACTCTAGATGTCAATAGAGGAACAAAAATCTCTGAAACACTTCCATTCATTTCTTTTCTAGCAACTGAACTTTCATCTGCACTCCCATCTGCACTATGCATATCACCTAGGTAGCAGAACTGATCCACCGTGTTACCATCTATTATTACAGAATTTTGGGGATCTTGAGGTTGATCTACAACACATGTTTTACAAGAAAATCCTTTATCCTGCCTGCAATGCTTATGCACCCAACAATTGCAGGTCTTAAATAACATTGAGTTCACTCCCATTTCTTTTAAACAGATGCTACATGGATACGTTCCACTTTTAATCTTTGGTCCCTCTTCCTGTCCACTAACAAGGATATTTGTCTTACCGACATTTACCTTCAGACACTTAGATTCCATTCTTTCCTTTCAAGTTCTAAAATCTTCCACGCTGTCTGATATAAGGACCAAGTCATCAGCATAAAACAACTCCCAGGATATTCCCCCAGTGGGCAAAAGCCGGTTCAAAGTCTTTACTGCGGACTTTGAACTGGTTTTTGCCCACTGGGCGGCCTGCTCTGACTTATCGTGAGAGAGCTCCTAGTACCATAATAAATAGTAGAGAGCTTAATACTGATGTACTCCAATCTTCACCTCAAACTCATCACTTAGCTTTCCATTCAACCAGGCACAATTTTTGGCATTTACATACATGATTCCACAACATTAACTAACCACTTATTCACATTTTCTGCATAACCCCTAAGACTAACTCCGGAGGCACACAATTCAAGAATTGCTTCCTCTACATTTTTCTTACTTATCGATGGTGGGGTGCCCTTTATTCGATGAGCTGTTTCTAACATAGGCCTGTCCCAGGCAAACTCTTCATTTAAAGGCCTCTCATAATGTCATTTCCATGCCACTTTCTCTAGTATGTCGCAGCTAATTTACCATTGGTCATTCTTTATACACTTATCACCTATAATGTCTTGATTTTTGCTTTTAACTATGAAAAATGCATTTAAAATAGAGAACTAAAATTATCAGTCAATCTTACCTTGGGTCATCAACTGAAGTAGGACATATAGATTTGAAATTTCCAGGAATTGCTTTCAGCACATCTGTATCAATATCCCCATGCATTGGTTGATATTCACTGAAGGTCATTTCACTGAATGTCATTGTTTGAGTTGGAATATTTACGTATTTCTTGGTATGTTTTGCAATCCAAATGTCACTATATTGGTCCATTTTGATATCTGCACTTGCTTCAAAGAAGCTAGATGTAATATCTACTGATGTCAGCATAACAAATGCTCTCCTATTTAGCATTTCACGTTGAATTGATATCAATATACCGTTCGGAGTTTCATACTTTATTTTGTAAATCCGTACTTCAAACACTAGCATATGATTTTCTGCTCTGCGCTTTCGTATTTCATCTGCTAAAGAATTTGCAAATTCTAATTCGCATTTATTACCTTCGATAATAATTGATACCAGTTCTACTGATAGATGTTCAGTCAGCATTGCTATTGCCTCTATGTAAATGTGTTTAGTTTGTGAGCAAGTGATTTGGTGAGTACTTGTTAGTTTGGAGAGAAGAGATTCGGATACCTGGAAAATAATTTTACAGGCCTCTAAATTCATGTTGGCATTCCCTTGTGGAGGAGTATTTTTGGAGACTAATTTGTAGCCTGTTGGCTGCAAGAAAAATGCCATTGTGAATTCAGAGGCCTGATTTTAACTATTGTGAGACAAGGCAAGATAAGGCAAGATAAGAGTAAATAATCATTGCAGAGGAGGGCTTTTTTTTAACATAGATTGAGGCTTTGTAGCCTAACGTTATGCTCACTCCTCCTTAGTGATTAGTTACTCTTATTTTGACCACTGCAAGGTATATTAAAATAACCGCTAGTCATCACTGTGGAGGAGAGATTTTTCAAAATATTCTCAGCCAAATGGCTGATGTAAGGAGCCATCTCCAAAATTCGTTACCAAAAGCAGATGTCTTAGCAGCTTTAAAAAAGAAAAATTTCAATAATTTTGAGAAAAATTAATCTATGATGAAGAGTTTTAAGTCAATGAGCTTGCAATTGATTGGTTTCTTCGGGACGAAGAAACCAATCAATTGCAAGATCATTGATTCAGCACTCTTCCCCTGGTAACGAATTTTGGAGATGGTCCCTAAGATATATGCGAAAGGATCAATAGTTTATTTACCCAAAAATACTATCGTACTTGCTTTTTCTGATAGTATCTTACATGCTTCGTCTCTGCTAAATTGCTTTAAGTTACATGCGTTATGTGTGGGTACCCATACTGCATCTTGTGGTTTCATATGACCTCTCATTTCAAATGAAGTTTCATGTGTACAATGGTCTTCTGTGTTACCACACCATCCAGATGATTCCGCACAACAGTGCAATTCATCGTCGTTATGATCACAGTGACTTGCTAGTCGAGTTTTTGGAATAGGAAAGTGAATACCACACCTAAAAGCGAATACTCATTGGCCAAAAGCATGTTCAAAGTCAGCTGTAAAGACATTAGTACAACGTTTAGTACAACGTTAAAAACGTTGTTCTAGCGTCTTTACTGCGGACTTTGAACAAGCTTTTATTCGTTTTCAGGCTTGTATTAAAATAAAAGTGGTCGAAGTAAGAGCGTATAATCACTGTGAAAGAGTGATTTTTGAGCATAGCTTCAGGCTGAAGCCTGAAGCTATGCTCA
This sequence comes from Neoturris breviconis, assembly GCA_032360805.1. Lineage (NCBI taxonomy): Eukaryota > Metazoa > Cnidaria > Hydrozoa > Anthoathecata > Pandeidae > Neoturris > Neoturris breviconis. The sequence goes on along the minus strand of JAULBZ010006943.1, from coordinate 7,755 downwards.
GTTATCACTCCTCCACAGTGATTATTTACTCTTTCCCAACACTAGATTTCAAGGAGTGAGATCTATATCAACATACAACATGCCCAGTGGGTAGAAACTTGTTAAAAGTCCTCAGTAAAGTCGCTGGAACAACGTCGCTCGACTTTGTTTTAGCGTATTTACTGTGGACTGTGACGCCACGTGACCATTGATGTAATTAATTACTTACCTTCCATCGGCACGTGACATATTTCTTGGTAAATTTAACTTCATTCTAATGTCCTCCACAGAATCTTGTTTCCATGGTAACTGTGAAACATTCCCTTTTGTCCATGACCCTTTAGTTGCAGTATTCAGAACATCAGAACAATAGATGGTCGTTACACACTTTCGTCGTTGTTTTGTTTTTATTTGTTTATGTTGTTTTCGTTTCTCTATTCTTTTGTCTTCGCCAGTTACTATCACTCTATCGCTTTTCAAAGAATTTTTAACAACCATGAGGAACAAAATCAGTGTCGTACATATTAATAGATATAGAACAGGCTTTTGTACCGTATAGTAGCTTCTTTGACCTAAAAGTGATGCATTAATTTTTCAAAAAAAAACTTTGAGTTTGTACATCCCTTACGAGTCTGGAGTTAATCGCGGCTCGAGTTGTCATGATTTTGCTAACCTCGTTTCCATGGCTTCTTGCCTTTCGAAATACGGAAGAGCGGCTCTTCCGTATTTCGAAAGGCAATAAGCACTGAGAACGAAGTTGATGATTTAGCCTACGTTTATAGGCATCGATCGAATATCGATAGAATATCTACTGTACGCACAAACGTCAAATTTTTAGTTTTAAAAATCCCAGGATTATGAAGTTTACGTAGCATGCGCACTGATGTTCAAACAAATACCGACGAAAACCGAATAAATTTATATTTAACCCTATTCGTGTAGGCTTTTCTGGACTGTTCAAAACCAGGGGGTTCCTCTTGTGTTCGAACTTAAGTATTAAGTAGTAAGTATTAACTTTGGTATTAGGGACCTTCAAAAATGTCGTGGTCATGAGAGATTGGGACCAATTTTCGGAAAAAAGAAATTATTTTGGAAAATTGTATAAAGAATAAATACTACAACTCGAAAAAGTTTAGCTTCATAACACATTCCAATCAAGAGTTTTAATAATACGGCAGAGGGGGAATCCGCCTCTAGCCGGAGTAGGGTTAATTGTTTGTTTATGTTTTTGCGGACCGAGAGAGAAGAGATTCGTACGGAGAATATAACGTTTGCATAGACCGAGCTAAACAAGTATACTCATCGAAGAAAGAGATCTATCTTTAATTTCGTTTCTTTCTCGGTAGTTTGATCTAAGTCATCCATCATACTGTTATTTTGTGCTCGTCTATAGTCTTCCTCTCATTTCTCAACTTCTTATAAAGTGGATATCTCTCCAGACGGACCCTTATTTGTACACGAATGATAGTAACAAGTTAAGCAACTTTTAGTACTCAATCATAATCATAAGCAACTGTTGTTTTTTTATTGACACTTGTACGTCAAATCAAAATGCTGTATTACCTTATTTTTTATTTTTCCATAATAAATATTTTTAGAATATATTAATACCTGCGTATAAAGTCTCATAAAGATTGTATATTCGTCAGTGCAAAGATGTTTCCAGTGGGCACACGAAGTCAGAACAACGTCAACGACGTGGTTTTGACGTCGTGTGTCGACATTCTCTTACGAGAATAAACAACTAAAATTTTACCACTTTTTCTTTGATGTTTTTCTCTTCGTCGTGTATCATAATATTCATCATTACTTGAACTTTCCATTTTCTAACTTTTTTATACTTTCAATGTTTTACTGTGATAACTGTATCTCATTTTATTACATTTTTGCTGCGAAATTTAGTTGTCATAGAAACAGGTTAAAACGCGCCATCATTAATGTAGAACTAACACGCAAATAAAGTTTGCCATTAACATAGAGATTGAAAACACGTGACTTTAAAGTTTTATCATGCTTTTAACCAACGTGTCTTGAGCATACAAACCACGTGGACCGAATGAAATGCTTACAAAAGTAACAAAAAAACTAATTGAACACTTGAAGAAAGGTTTTTGCTTTACAGTGGTAACATCAGGCTACAAAACCTAAAGCTATGTAAAAAAATCTCTCCTCCTCCACTGTGATTATTTACTCTTATTTGTCTCTTTTCAAATTATGTTCAAAATACATGATAAGTTCTTCTCCTTCGTTCACTTGAAACTACAACTCAGTCAGTACAGTCTTCAAACAGAAGTCACAAGTTTTTTTTCATAATTATGCTTCAAGTGAAAGAAAGAGAGAAAATTAAGCTGTAACTGTTGATGATCAGAATAGGGAGTAAACCTGAATATAACTGCCGTACATCCCCTGTGGAGGAGTTATTTTTAAAAAAACACTCCTCCACAGGTGATGTCCGGCAGTTATATTCAGGCTTGGTAGAGTATTCTGATACTTACCAATGAGCAAAATATTTTTCACATAAAGACGCCTGTTTTTCTTCTTCGTTTTTTTCTTTCAAACTATCAAGTATAACGTAAGCAGTGCTCGAAAGAAGAGTTAATTACCATTGCGGTAAGAAATCCCTCCTCCACAGTGAATATTTTCCCTAATTTCGAACGCAGATGTGTCAAGCATTTGAGTGTACTTTTTATAGAAAAGTCATTAATTCTGATTCACCATTACTACAGTTAAGTGCAAAAGCCAAAAGAAGTCACTTCATTGGTAGAAATTGACATCACACCATGTATAACGTCAACTTCTGCCAATGGGATGTCTTCTTTTGGCTTTCGTAGCGAAAGTTTCATACCGTAGAAATCAACTATTTCGGGTTATAATAGATAACAAACAAGTGACGTCATCATAAATTAGCTTTAATATATGAGTGGTGGTTAATTTTTTGATAATGAAACATTGAATTCTAGCCAGTACATAAACTTCCTGTTATTTATAAATGCTGAAATTTTCAGGGTGTGATCGGCAATTGCCAATAGTGAACTTGATATAGATTTTAGAATTTTGACAAAATAGCGTGATTATGCGACTTTAAATTATAAATATGTTCGCAAGAGCAAATCCTGAAGCTATGCTCAAAAATCACTCCTCCATAGTGATGATTAAAGTAAATATTATGCACGTGAGAAAATTTACTGCGGGCAGGGAAAAAAATTAACCACTCAGGAGATTACTGTTCCAGCCAGAGATATTTTAAATTTTAAAAATTTGACTTTTGTCTTTTTTCTATCTACGGGAAATTTTCTGAAGTCAAACCTGAATATAACTGCCGGACATCACCTGTGGAGGAGCGTACTTTTTGAGTATAGTTTATATAGAGTATAGTGTACTATACTAAAAAAACACTCCTCCACAGATGACTTTGAAGTGTATATTCACCTTCACTGCTATAATACATTATGAAACATTTCTTTGCACGAGCAACAGTAGCCTGAGCTCCAAAACTAAGATTGGGATTCAGGCAAGAGAAACGGCTGATGATCAATATATTAAAAAGGTGATAATCTACAATCCCGGAAAATAATACTGAAGACAAAATGAAAAGTTTTGCAAAAAGTCGAAATTTTAACTTCGAGAAAAACTCTATAATTTTAGTTAGCAAAACGAATGACACGCAAATTTGAATTTATTCTAAAAGCCTGGGTACTATACTAGGCTGCTGGAAACAACAGAATCTGCCGAGTTTTGCAAAAGATCCTAAGATCCTATCTCTGAGATAAATCCCCATTTTGGTTTTACTTGTGGCGTGTATTGTACGTTGAAATTTGATGTCTGATATTTTATTTCCGGGATTCTAGCATAAGTAGCGATTAGTTGAAATAAGAGCAAATAATCACTATGGAGGAGGAATTTTTTAACATAACTTCAGACTACATAGCCTGAAGCTATGCGTAAAAGTCTCTCCTTTGCTGTACTTATTTGCTCTTATATTGAATACTGACCTTGTTGACTGATTCAATATTTTTCTTTTTCTAGGTGCCGCGTGTTATGGTTGGAACTTTCAATATTCCGTTATAAATCGTGCTATCGGTAAGGTTGTAATAATGGACGTTTCACCGATTACTGTGTAGAATCCATGGCCGTTTCACGAGTTCCTGTATAGATCATATGGGCATTTTACGGGTTACCGTGTAGAACCAAGAAAGGGCGTTTATGTGCGTTATGTTTATTGGTGTTTCACGGATTACGGTGTAGAATAGATGGACGTTACATCAATTATTGTGTTCTAGAACATATGACGTGTCATGGATCATTGTATATGTTGTCTGTAAAACGCGCATGCGCCATGCACAATAATCCATGAAACGCAAAACATATTAGCGTTTCGTGAATTATTGTGCAGGGCGTATGGGTGTTTCAAAGATTAGTGTTTTCACAGATTACTGAAGCGTGAGAATAATTAGATTTATGTTAATTAGAATACACACTTGGAATAAATTTAGTGTTGCATTTATGAATGCACGAGAAAATTAGGAACAGTTCTTTTATGTTCAGTCCCATAACTTCGTTTAGACTTTTTTTCGTGTCGCCATTTTTTATATGGAAAGGAAAATACTCTTCATTTTAATCTAATATTATTTTACGAAATATCGAGATAAAACCGTCACTTCTGTCATGAGTGAAAGGAAAAAATAGTTTAAATCTAATATAAATTTAAGAAATATCGAGATGAAATCGTCACTTGTGTCACGGGGCGAAAGAAAAATTCCTCTATTTTAATCTAATATTAATTTAAGAAATATCGAGATGACAAAGTGAGTCACTCGCGAAAATAAATCCGCACGCAAAATATTTTAAACGGCGAAAATTTATCCACGGGCGAAAAGCAAAAATTGGCGGCTGCGAAGAGTAATCCACGTAAGGAATTTCAACATCAACTTTTTTTTTTAATTCTAAAGAAAATTAAAACCTAATTTAAAATTTCCTTCCGTGCTGAAATTACGTCGCTTTGTCTGTTTATATAACACACATGATAATAACTGGACAAGGTCGTTTATTTCAGATTTTGTTACGGCGTTATGCATGTACCTTGAGAGCATTAATTCTAATGGCCCCGGCATAGCTATTTGAAATGTTCAACTCGATATCACACCATGCAATGTTCAATAATTTGCAGTAGAATTTGACAAATGCATTATTGCGGTTTGCTTGATTGATATTCCAATAGCTTTCGCCTTGGAAAATGCTACAGATCTGCGAAAATGCAAAGTATATTTTGTCACATGATCTATCTCACTTAGGAACCATCTCAAAATTTCGTTCCAAGACCAACTTTTTTTGTTTGGGTTAAATCAACTAAAATTGACAAAATTCAACAAAAATGAATCTGTGCAGAAGTGTGTTATGCCAATGAGCTTGCAATGGATTGGTTTCTTCAGTACAAAGAAACCAATCCATTGCAAGGTCATTGACTCAGTACTCTTCTCTGTAGATTTTGTTTTCGAGACAAGTCCTTTAGTTTAATCATATTCTTACTACACCAGCTGGTTAAAGTGTCCTTGGATATTGGCTTGTGTGGTTTTATATGACTGCGGAGAAATATTTGCGAAATATATTTTGCGGAATTTATTTTTGTATATTTTCCTCATTTGCAAAAATAAATTCCGCAAAACTCACCAAAATCCACCCATCCGCTCAAAACACAATAAACACTTGAATCCGCAAAAAATAGATTTACTGAGTGAGACAAATTTACTATTTTTCACAAAATTATTTTCAGAGTCCCAATGGGCAAAAACTTGTTCAAAGTCAGCAGTAAAGACGCTAGAACGACGTGGTTTGACGTTGTTCTAGCGTCTTAACTGCGGATTTGAGCAAAACAAATTTTTGCCCACTGGGGTAGGTTTCCTTCTGTATGAAGCGGTTTCTATGATGGGGACGAGCTTGAGGTGTTGACGTTAATTTGTTCACAGTTAATAATGTCACCGTATCTTTATGTTTCGACCTGCATTGATGGACTGTGACAAACAACAAAGCATTATTTTCACTTATCTAGACCGGTTCGGATCGCTTTTAAGGGATATGATAGGTTGACTTAAAATCAGACCGGTTCGGATTTTAAAAAAGTTAAATCTTTTTTTTCAAAGATCATAAAGAACCGTTTTGGATCGATTAATTTCTTTAAAGTGATCCGATTCAGTCAGGCTTAACATTAATATTAAGCCGACGAGGTATATTTACAATCAGTTACCCAACCGGCAAAAACCTGTTCAAAGTCAGCAAAATGACGTTAGAGAAACCGTTCTTTGAAAGTAGTTCTAACGTTATTTTGCTGACTTTGAACAGGTTTTTGCCGATTGGATAGGCTCGTGTCTAATTCCATCTTCAACGAGAAAGCTACAAAAGATAAACATTTAGTTTTATGATAGTTCTCATCCCCTCGTTCCCAGGGTTTCTTCTCTAGTGTTAAACGTCAAGGAAGAAGAAGCCCTGGGAACGAGGTTGGAGAAAGATAACATTTAACAGCCACCTCCGCATGCATCAGATTTTGAAAGAAGTGCAAGAATAGTTCCATTATCACACCTTCCTTCAACAAATGTATTCTTTCCTATCATATCCTGAACTGTTTGATAAGCTGAACACGAGCATCGTAAAGGATTCCCACTGAAATCAACTATCTGTAACTTCGATGCGTCTGATAAGGTATTGTTAGGCAGCTCTTCTAACTGGTTATCGTTCAGATATAATTCTTCCAAAGAATCGGCTCCATCGAATGTTGCTCCATTCAATCTATCAAGCTTGTTGTTGTTAAGACGTAAAATTTTAAGGTTAGGGAGAGTTTTAAAAGTATCGTTATGAATACATTTAATTCGATTGTTTGAGAGATCCAATTCTTCCAGCTCTGTTAATCCTACCAATGATTCTGAGTTGAGCTCGGAAATAAAATTATTTCGTAGGATCAAACGTTTTAATGTACTCCAATTTCCAAAATTTAGACTGTTTGTGAGAGTGAAACGGTTACCAGATATGTCGAGTTCTGTGAGATTTTTAAACGAGTTGAACATCCCGATAGGTAAATTTTCGAGTTTCATTTCAGTGATATGCAAAACTTGTAAGTTTACGTATTTTTCGAAGTCGTCTTTATTTAAATGTCTCAAACCACAGTCACCGCTACCTCCATAACGGCAGAACCCTGTATATTTAAAAGTCTCTATGCACTTCGGATAATTTGGAAGTTTTCTAACTCTACGATAATCACAGGACGCTGCCGTTCCATAACATCTACACGACCGACAATTTGAGTAATCGAGACATGATGATGATGATACTTTGTAAGTCTCTCCATCAAGAATTAAACAAAGTACTGAGAAAAACATTAATTTCAACATCTTGCTGCAGACCAAACCAAAGATATATGAATATATGTTTGACCAGCAGAAGCTTTTATGCGGAAAGACGAGCCAACTATAATTAATAAAAACAATGTCATATGGTCACATGAGTTCAATAAGTAACCTAATTCCCAGACCTTCTTAAAAATACATCGCTAAGCTAAGCTAAACTAGACGCATCCTATGCGTGAACAATCTCGCTGGTATTGCGTTCCTTAGCACATCTGTTGCAATCAGGTTCTGGAAGAGGCTAAGCGCTCTCTCCTTCGCGTTATAAAAGAGTCAAGAGGACTTACAGTGAATACTTAATATAAACTCTTTGCGGTGGAGATTCTTAGTTTTATTCTTTTGTGATAATAAGATGTATTGTTTATATGATTGATCTTGCTGATCT
>JAULBZ010006942.1:0-11928 GCA_032360805.1 Neoturris breviconis | reverse complement strand
GATTGACTAAAAATCTAACGGATGAAACGAAAGGTAACGATTATTGGCCGTTTATAACGAAAATCGAGCACGTAGTGCTATATCTAAAACTTCGCTTTTCTCTTCGATTTGGTTGAATAAATTATACTTACAGTATGCTACAATGTCTTCATAAGTACAACTGCTTTTAATAATATTGCTCAGGTGTGTATAATATTTACATTGAAATTTGTTTTAATCAAGCTGATCTATGATGTCTTTTAATGATGATTCAAACTATTGTACGGCCACTTGTGTTCTGCAATCAAAGCTTTTTTATAGCATAATCTATTATTAGCAAATTTATCTAAATTTGGATCGGTCTTTTCCTGGAGTCACTAAATTAACTCAGTGAGCGAAAACTTGTTCAAAGTCTTCAGTAAAGACGCTAGAACAATATCAAATAGCATTGTTCTAATCTCCTTACTGTAGACTTTGAATATGAATACTCCATTCTCAGAAACTTTTGTAAGAGGAAATTTTCTTGGTTTTCACAGATTTTGTGCAAATCTGCAAAAAGATTTTACTGAGAAAATTTCTTGTACTGTCCAACTGCTAATGTTATGTCTGCAAAACTATGCCCAAAATCCCTTCTTCACAGTGATTATTTATTCCTGTTTCGACACTGACATTTGCATAAAGGAGAGAAGTACAATAGCATTTTAATGATGCAGGCAAAATACATATAGTGAAGCTTCAATTTATTCTCTAACCCTATAATTTTTTTCAGTATTGTTGGTATGTCTTTCTTATGCGCAATTGGAATTCTACTTGTTGTGTTAGGATGTGCATTAGATGAATTTAAAACTGAAAGAGGGTGAGTGGATTTATTTTGGACGCCTGTTCCCCCATATAGTGGTTGTGGCCATGTTTCGGGTCAATAGGGTAGGTTGAGGGCTGTGTCACTCATCATTGTGAATGATTAAGATCTGTATATGATAAAAAAGTACCCCCTCTCCTAGTAGTGGCCTCGGCCTGGAGAGGGGGGGATGATTTATTATTTATTATATCAAAATTTCTCTGGATGCACTGGTTCTCCTCTGAGACTGATTGATATACTGTATAATTATTGTGACTCCTGTTTTAATTTCTTTATTTATCCATAGATCTTGGTGGATTATGTTTAACTGTAAGTTTGCAAATTATATTGTTTTGTTTTAAAGCAGTAGCTCAGTCTATATCAGTGGTTGAAATAAGAGCAAATAACCACTGCAGAGAAGCGATTTTAATGCATTGCTTCAGTCTGCACAACCTGAACGTATACTAAATAATTCCTCTGCAGTGATTTTAAGCACTAAGTTTAAATTATTAGATATTTTTATGACAGAGTGTGTTATGCAAGACTGGCAATAATTGTCAGACGTTACCTGTGGAAGAATGTTTTTAAATACAGTTTTCAGCTTTAAAGTTGAACATAATCCTTACTCAGATGAAGTAAGGAACACACCTATTTCCAAATTTGTAGGTTCAACTGAGATCAAAAGCTTCCACCAGCAAGGGAATAATACAATTACTTTCTCTGATCTAGACATTCATTTTCAAATTTCTATCACCTTTGTTTGTTTACCTATGGGTCCACTCCGAGTGTTTGGAGTGCTCTAGATTTCAGTCTTTTCAAGCATATTTAGAGTGAATGGAGTGATTAGGATGAAATGCTGAACACTCTTATGCTCTACCTCTTGAGGTGGTGACTCAGAGTGAAACGAGTGAAAAGATACTGATTCGGCCATGCTTTTCAGTTTCAAATCACTCCAATCACTCCAAAAACGCAGCGGTCAGGTTTTCTATCAGAATTTTCAAAAGAGCTGCAATGTTTTTGTCGGGAAAGTCTGACTGTCACTCGATAATGAATATTTAAACCAATCGAAATTATACAAGCCATATATGGTTATCATCCGACATTAGTCGTGGTCACCTCTAAATGCATGGTTACGCTTTAGAATATTATCTTAAAGAGTTCAACCACAGAAAAACATGAAATATTTGTGCTTCACTCCAGCGCTATTCTTTTCTGCTCCGCAGAGTGTTTTGATCGTTTGGAGCGGTAAGTGCGTTTGGAGTGACTGAGAAGAATGGACCCTATGTACATATAGTGGTAAATAAAAACAAGAGTAATCACTGTGAAGGAGTGTTTTTTTGAGCAAAGTTTAAGGTTACAGTGTAGTTGTGTTCAACTTTCTTTTCTATTTCTTAGTGTTCTTTTATGTATTGGCTCCTATTCCTGCATTAATAGTTCGTAGACTTGGTAGTGATTTCTCTTCATTTTCTGGAACATCAAAGTAAGTCCTTTTAATAAATTACTTATACTTCAATGTTCAAAATAAGACATCACTTTTCAGAAGGGATTTTTGAACATTGCTTCAGACTAAAAAGCCTGAAGCATGTTCAAAATTCCCTCCTTCATAGTGATTATTTTTCCTTATTTTAAACACTAGTGATCCTACAATGGGTTGTTTTCTTAACTACGAAGGAAACATCAATTGCAAGATCATTAACTCCAGCTTGCTGTTCTGCCAACATTAATTTGTGAGTTGGTCTTTACATTTGTGTAGCTGAATAATGTCAGATACTGTATTTTCTCTATTTAATGCCCTGGGCGTTAAATAATCTTTCCACTTTTTTTTTTTGGGGGGGGAGTTAAATTTAAAAGTCACAAAATCATGATGTCTAGATTAACATTGTCAATGTCAAAACGATATTACACCTGCTGTTAACACACAAAATAAAACAATTTTTACAATTAACGCTTCCTTTTGAGGGGCATTTATTAGGGAAGGGCGTTGAAAAGAGAGAGGCGTTAGTTAAATATTTAGGGGGCGTTAAGGGGCGTTAAATAGAGAATAGAGAAAATAATGGTATGACAATAACACAGTTTGTTATTGTGGATGGAGTTAACATTAAATAATCCTTAAGCAGGAGGGATTTTTGAGTATAACTTTAGGCTTTGTATCCTGAAGTTATGTTCAAAAATAACTCCTCCACGGTGATTATTTGCTCTTATTTTGACCACTGATTTATTTATAGCTTAGTTGTGGAACTAGCATTATTCTTTACTTCTGGTATTGTTGTTTCTGCTTTTGGTAAGTGTGTTTTTAAAACTTAAAAATAATAAGTAAGCAGTAGTTTATATATCTTTGACAATCTGTCCGTTAAAAAAAATTAGGGCTTGACATTGAAAGAATTAAAAGAATTTTGTAAATATCCATCTTACACTGTTTTTATACTGATTTCAACTTACTTAATAAACGCATATTTGAGATAACAAAAGTTCAAAAAATGGTGAAATAAAAGTGTGACAATGTGGTTGTAGTTATTCATTCTTTGTTATAAAAAAATAATTAATCTTCACATAAAACACTTCTCTCACCTTATTATGTATTTATTCATAGGATTACCAATTGTACTTGCAAGAGGGGGCATAGTAAGTATTTCATTATAATTCACATTAATTCTGTGCTGGTATACGTAATAGTAGCTCCATTGCAGTGAGTGTCATGTCTAAAGGTTGATTTACACGAGGCGAAAAATTTGCGGTGAAATTCAAAAGAAGAAATTCTGTTGGTGATGTGACGTCAATTTCTACTATTGGAATGGAATGTCTTCTATTGGCTTTTGCCGCAAATCATGGAAATCAACCTTTGCTATTTTCTGATTTAAACATCTGTGGCTATTTGGAACCCTGACATTGTTTACATTTTTCTCATGTTTACATTTTCTTTTGCGGTGCTTGAAATAAGTAATTAATGTGGAGGAGTGGATTTCAAAAATCTCTTCTCCACATTGATTATTTATCCGTATTTTGGCTACTGCCTAGTTTTAATGGTATGAAATATGGATCTGTGGCATTGAGTTGAAGTTCTTTGTGGCAGTTTGTGGCAGTTTTTGTAGATTTGCATATTTCTTTATTTAGATAAAATATGGTGCCATGGGTTTGGTTATGACTGGAAATCTATTCATATTCTTAACAATCCTTCTTTTCTTCACTGCCTTTCAAGCTGAAGATGACTTTGGGTTTTAAAAAGAAATAAAAATTCCATATTGGATTTGTTAGCAAAGACGATGTGTGTAGATACAACTCATGTGGAACATACATAACTCTATTTTGGATGGTCAGGCCTCTGAATTCACGTCGGCATTTTCCCTGTGAAGGAGCATCTTTGAAGACTAATTTGCAGCCTGTTGGCTGCAAATTAGCCTCCAAAGATGCTCCTCCACATGGGAATGCCATTGTGAATTCAGAGGCCTAAATTGTGGTCATTAAACTTTTAATTTAATTTATTTTATTTCTAAGCAAGGATTAAAATAACTGGTCATCAATAACTATTGCCTAATTGACTGAAAATATTCTTAAAAATATCCTTCTCCACAATAATGACCGACAATTATTTAAACCCCTGTCAATGACACTTTTTATAGGGAGATATTTTTGCACAATGTGCAATACTGAAAAATATTTTTAGGTAGTCATATGAAAACTTCTTTTCACAGTTCTAAAAAAATATGTCAAGGGAAAATGTCAAAGAAATGAGAAAGTCAAAATGAAATATGATTATGTAAAAAAATTTATGTTTTATCTTGTTCTGCAAATGAATTATTTAAAACCGTATCGTATTATTATCGATCACAACAACAGCATTACTAGATGACTGTTGCCCTTGAGGTTGATTTCCATGAGGAGATAAATTTGCAGCGAAACTTAAAAGGAGACAGTTCATTGGTAGAAATTGACATCATGCCATGTATGATGCCAATTTCTACCAATGAAATGATTGTCTTCTTTTGGCTTCCGTTACAAATTTTTCGCCTCAAAATAAATAGTTTCTTCCTGCGAAACACAGAATTTTGCAATCTTCCCGCAAACGTTTCTGACATTGTAGATCTCTTTCTTCTGATGCATTTTCATCAGATATTAGAGCTTGGTGAAGATAACCCAGCCAGCAAAAAGCTGTTCAAAGTCAGCAAATTAATGTTAGAAAAACGTTCACAGAACGTGGTTCTAACTTTATTTTGCTGACTTTGAACAGGTTTTTGCTGGTGGGAAGAGGATATTGTTATACATCAGAAATTAAAATATCTTGTTTGATAAGCTTACAACATAATGGTGGATTTTTACTAGGCAAACAATTTTATGTGGAAGCCAAAAGAAGACATCCCATTGGTAGAAATTGAAGCCTCACATCCTGTGATGTCAATTTCTATCAATGGAATGGCTTCTTTTGGCTATTCCAGTGGATTTTTGTCAAGTCAACCTTTTAGTGTTTGTTTTTTTAATTTTTTTTATATATTTTGTAGTTTACAGTTCCATGTTCTTCGATATTTGCATTGATTCACGATACTAACTAAATCAACAGTAAAATATTTATATTTCATTTTAAACTATACCGTACTTCCTGAAATTAGCGTCCACGCTAATGTATATTATTTTAATATTTTGTTGAGGAGATACCTGCAGGAGAGAGGATTTTACCATTGAAGTAATAGTTATTTTGCAAAAACATTGCGAAAAACTGTACGTAACGAAACATTGGGTAAAGTAACAAAAAAAAAGAAATCATCTCCTAATAAAATTTAAAAAATATTTTTTATTAGCACCCTGAATTTAGTGCCCCCTCTTTTAGTAAGCACCCCAATAATTTTATTAGTGCCTGGATGCTAATTTCAGGAAGTATGGTATTCATATTTTTGAGACCGAAAATTGTGCATAACACATAAGAATAAAATTGATTGATTTTTATTCAATTCTCAATCTGTCTACTATGTCAATATGACAAACCTTAAAATAACTCATGGATATCAACATGAGGAGGAGTGTTTTTAGTGCAGTTTTTTCAGCTGCAATGCTCAAAGATGCTCCTCAACAGGTGATGTCTAACATTTGCTTTATTAACTTCTTTTTCCTGTCATGGTTCTTTGCTTTTTGTAAAACAGGAAATATGATATATTCCATTATGCCGCACTTAGGATAGAATAGTTATTAGATGTTGTATCTCAGGAAGTAAGTTCCAAATAGTTTGATTGATATACAGTAGTTTTGGATTTATAAACAAGTAATCATTTTTTGGAATTTCCTTCTTTCTATCTAGAGGGTAAAATCTGTTCAAAGCGAACAAGATGCTAGAACATGACTTATTTATGACTCATGACTTATTTACTGTGGACTTTAAACAGTTTTTTTGCCCCAATTTGTGAGATTATGTTGTATAGACTACTCTGTTGTACAAACCTTAAAAGAACTGTCAGACATCACCTGTGGAGGAAGGGTTTTGGATATAGTTTCAGCTTCAAAGCTAAAACCTATACAAAAAAACACTCTGCTACAGGTGGTGTCTGGCAGTTATTTTGAGGCTTAGTTATGTTAATGACTTGACTATCTATGTGCACTATTGGCTTAACATATTTAAAGCTACTAACTGTGACATACCCAGGGTAATTGTGATACCAGTATGCAGATGTGGGAAACTAGATTATTGCATATAATTTGGTTTTTGTTGCTCTTTTTGTGTGTTTATTTGCATTACCAGTTAACTCTAGTACAGTAAAAGAAATGCCTTACCTGGACTGTTCAATACATCCTACCTGGACTGTTCAATAAAGTCTCATATGGTTGGTAAAAATTGTGTTTCCTTACACCCAGATGCTGAAAACGGATGCATTCCTAAAGAATTCCTGGATTTGTTACTGAGAGGAGGTTAAGCCCACTTTCCACTTAACTGGATCTGGACTGGACTTGATCGGATTGTTTTAAATAAATTTAACTGGTTCTTAAAAAATCGATCCAGATCGGATCCTTTTGATCTTTGAAACATTTTTAACTTTTTTCAAATTTGACCTGGACCGATCTGGTATGAAAATGAACCAATCAAATTGCTTAAAAGCGATCTGATTTGGTTCAAATCCAGTTAAGTGGAAATCAAGCTGTAGCGATCATCTCCAAATTATTATTTACAGATAAGAATGCTGAGTCAACGATTATTAATCTTTGTTGGATATTTATTCAGCCAAAACCCTCTTCGATTTAATTTTTGTTAACTTGGTCAAATTATATATTTTTGAAAAGTAATTTGGAGACGAGCCCTTAAGTTTGATTTTCACTAGGCGAAAAATTTTCTGCAAATGCCTAAAGCGGGCATTCCATTAGTAGAAATTGATGTCACATGTGCTGTGACGTTAATCTCTACCAATGGAATGTAGTAAATTTTTTGCCTTGTGAAAATCAACCTTTTGATCATTTACAGTGTTTGAAATAAGAGCAAATAATCAATGTGGTGGAGGGAGCAATGTTCAAAACTCACTCCTCCACAGTGATTATTTGCTCTTATTTATTGAACATTGATTTAGTTTGGTTGAAAATATACATTCCATAATGATGCAAATGATTTCAACACTTGTGAATCTTTTTTTCAATCAAAGCAACAAAATTTATTCAATTATCTATTAAAATGTGTATTTATTGACGAATTCTTTAATGAAAATTTTATTTGTTCAACTTCATCAGTTTGTTATTTTTCATTGGTAGAAAGTACATAAACAAAAGTTTATAAACAAATAAAACAAATAAATGAATAAACAAATTGTTTTGTTACCTCATCGTTTTCATAACAAATGAAAAGACGATAACAATAATTAGTTCCTCCTAGAATTCAACTTAAAACTCAGTACTGTTGGCCCAACATTTTCTTTGTACTTGCAGTCCAAATGATAAGGATAACAATCGTTGACGCGACTCAGGGCTGTATCAGTTGGTTCTTAAGCTAGAGAACCTACGAGGGACTTTTTAAAAAAATATGGAAAGTATTTGTAATATGAAATGTGAATAGATAATCATTACTATCATTGTCAGATCGTTTCCCTAAATATCAATTTAGGGAAACAAAAAAAGGTTTCATCATTTCCGTCATATTTAAGCCACTGTAATTATAGATTGTTTCCTCCGAATTAGCAAATTTCCAGACTTGAATTTTTAAGTGGCACACACACTTTATGGATGCTTCCTGACACTTCTCAATATTTTTATAAGAGTGTTCAGTCAATGAGCTTGCAATTGATTGGTTTCTTCGGGACGAAAAAACCAATTAATTGCAAGATCATTGATTCAGCACTTTTCCCCTGATATGTTTTTTATAGTATCTCAGTGAAGTATGTTATATTAAGAGTATAGTTTTGAAGCACTACAACTTAGTGGTTTTTCTCGGCAATAAAATTCATAGATATAATAATCAGGAAAGATCGAATCAATCAAAATTCATGATGGTCATGCTCTAGTAGTTTTGAGATCTAGTGGAAAGCTTTTGACTAAAATGTTTGTGTATTCTTTCGTTTTTCAGTTAAGTTTGATTTCCATTAGGCGAAAAATTTGCTGCAAAAGCAAAAGAAGACATTCCATTGGTAGAAATAGATATTGTTACAATCATGTCTTCTTTTTGGCTTTTGCAGTGAATATTTCTCCTAGTAAAAATCAACCTTTGATGTTCTATTTCTTTGATTATCTACTTTTTATAGACAAAAGAAATAATATAAGCAAAATTTCTGGATAATTTTGTTATGTTTAAAAAGCCGTTCAAAATCAGATCAAATAATACAATAAGAGGTTCTGAAAGGTATGTTCATTATTTTCTATGTTTTATATTCTGTACTTTAGTGCTGGTAATAAGATGCTGTTAACTCCAGCACAGTACTTGACCTACTTATTTTTTTGGCTGATTAATTTCTTTGTGAAGATCTATTTTTGCATTGAAAAACAACCAATCCTACAAGCTTGTTTCATCCTCTTTTAGCCAAATTTCTCCAAATGAGATCTTATCAATCAATGAAAAAATCAAGTTTGACATTATGGCGATCATGATCATAGCTAGCCTATGATTATAGACCTTAAACTTTAACAATAAAGACCTTTCCTAGTGGGCAATAACTTGTTAAAAGTTCACCGTAAAGACACAGTTTCAACGTTGTCCTAGAGTCTTCACTGCTGACTTGGAACAGGTTTTTGACCACTGGGTTAATTTGATATACATAATCACAATTCTCACTATGAGTCTCACTTCTGCAGATATACAAGAAAAAATTAAATCGTACAGCTCGGTCTATTTTATTTCAGTTTTTGTCTGTACTTGTTTAACCATCAGAGCACACATGTGATAAAAATTAATATATCCGGAATATTAAAACACTGAGAATCGGATGTTTGCATATAGACTAACATATCACAGGGTTTGAATTATGAAACTCAATTTGCTTAGCAAAAGTTACAATGGGAATTTTTGCAAAGCTGAACAATAGATCAATAGAAAATGCTTAGCAGTACTGGAAAAATGGTTTACAAAATTTGAAATCCAACCCCTTAATTTGTACCCTGTATCGAAGTGAAGGAATAATATAAACGCAGCAAGCCTGAATATAACTGCATATTATATATACATGTATATTTCCCCCTGTAGACGAAAACTTAGAGAAAATGTTTCAAAGAGCTACCCAGCACTTACAAGTGAAGATGTTTCACAACTTGTCCCCAACAAAGAAGAAATGTCTGTCATGAAAATATTTACGCATAATGAAGTTATTGTAACTTGTTATTGTTTGAAAAAGAATCCAATATTCTTTCAAGTTGATAACATCCTGCTTCCGACAGGTAAGAGTACGTTTATCATTATGTGTATTACTTTGTTTTTTTGGGTTTTTCATTAAAAAAATATATTACTTTTCCAAGTTGATCACAGTCTTCTTCCAATGGGTATTTATACAACAACTGTCTAAAATCCACATATCAGATTTTACTCATATGCACAAGTCGGAAGTTCCAACTGTTTTATATCTATGAATTGATCCTATAAGTTTTTAAAAGCATATCCAGTAGGCAAAGATTTGTTCAAAGTCTGCAGTAAAGATTATAGAACATTTAACGTTCTAGCATCTTTATTGCTGACTTTGAACAAGTTTTTGCCTACCAGGTAACTCGTTAACATCCAGCTTTTAAACTACATGTGGTTGACCTTTGGAAGTTTTCAACAGACATGCTACTCTTTCAGTTTGAGCCTGAAGTCTAACACCTGCTGGAATTTAGTTCTACTTTTTAGGCTTGAAAGTACCCTGATGTACTAAAAAATAATTTGTTTGTATTGCTGTTTTGTCAGGCATGATAGACAAGGGTGAGTGGGTGTGTCTCTTTCGATTATAAAGCAACACAAGATGAAAAATGAAAATGAAGAATTACTACCTGACTTTTTTGGAGAATTTACCTCTCTTATAATGTTGGGCTATACGTATGCTTTAATTATATAATATTCCTGTAATGTTTGGAATTTGTTTGAAATTGGATTGTGAGTCAGCAATATAATTTCAGTTGTTTTTTGTTGCAGGGAAACCAATCAATTGACAATACCCTTCTTTTCTCAATTACCCTACTAGTAGTTGAAAGAGTAAATCATCACTGTAGAGGAGGGATTTTTGAGCATAGTCCCAGTCTCGGTAACCTGAAGCTATGCTCAAAATCTTTTCCTCCTTGGTGATTATTTGCTCCTATTTGTCATACACTTATACCAATCGCAAATGTGTTTTAACATTATAGTGTATTTGTTATGGAGTCACCCATGTAATGTGTTATCATTCCAAACCCATCCACATGTACTCTCAATACTTGCTGGTGGTGCAGGTTAGAAAATATTAGTATGTAAAAACGAAATATGTGCACAGTGGCTGAAATATGAGAAAATAATTAATGCGGAGGAGTAATTTTAGAGCATAGCTTCAGTCTACAAAGCAAAAGCTATACTCAAAAATCCCTCCTCCACATTGATTATTTACTTTTATATCAAGCACAAGTGTTTATGGCAACGATTTTCCAATAGATTCATCTAACCATAGCAAAAACGCAAATCAGTTGCAAATTATTAACTATTGTGGAGGAGTGTTTCTGAGTATAGTTTTTGTTCAAATAACCCGCTTTTTTCTTCCTGAAGCGCTACCACTTTTGAAATGTGGTATCAGTTTTCTATATAATAATTAGTATAAAGCTTATTCTAACATCCATTATTCTCGGATGCTTTTATCTTGATCATACTTCTGCAAAAGTCTAACAAATATACATTGCCTATGACCCATGGCCCAATACCTTCTTGCGATTATCTTGTTTGCCTCTTCTTCTGTCCCTACCCAGTGGGCAAAAACTTGTTCAAAGTCTGTAGTCTTTGACGTTCTAGCGTCTTTATTGCTGACTTTGAACAAGTTTTTGCCCATTGGGTCTGATTCCACAATATTGTCGTTGTGAGTGCTTCAAGATATAGATCACATTTTCAGTTATAATTAAATTTTGTCTCTAACTTTGTGACAGATATGCGTATGATTTATCTGTCTGCTACAATTCTACCAATAGTGCATGAAAATAATTGTGTAACCTTCAATGTAAGAAAATACATCCTAAAGTATAAACACAAGTTAATAGAAGAGAAAAAGCAGAGAAAACGTAAAAAAAGATTTGATATATTATTTCAACAATTGCCATTATACTTTTATAGACCTGATGTTTCCTGGAGTTATCCCACCTAAAGATGGCTTACCTGAATTTAAAGTAAATGAGCCATGTTTTGTGAAATTAAAGGGAAACAGGTATTAGTTAGCTCCATTTTTCGACTTCCAATGCATGATATTTTGAAATATGTTACAACCTCCCCCTAAAAAATAAAAAAATAAAATAAATAAAAATTAATTGATTACCCCACCAATCAAGTAAATTTACTCAATATAAAAGTAAGAACACTAATTTCTAGAACTTACTTTTTAACTAGGTACTCTTGGAAAGATCTTGTCAGCTTCATCTCATTTGCTTATGTTTATTGTACGTTAGGTATAAGAAAGAGAATCTAAAATAAAAGACGAAATTAAAATAATTCATATTTTTAACTCAACGCATACTATTAC
>JAULBZ010006941.1:0-11928 GCA_032360805.1 Neoturris breviconis | reverse complement strand
CATTGAATATCTTACTTGGTTCAAGCCAAGTGTGTTTTTAACGTACTTGGTTCAAAAGCTCACTTGGTTTGTAACATGGATACGTGACCCTGAGAGAACGGGTTAGCCTGGTAAGCCCCAGCTCAAACCAAGTACACCGGAAAGACGTCGGTGTGACATGTATTTGGAGCAAATGTGCCCACCGAAAACGTGGGGGAACTGCCGTAAGGACTTGCCCAAAGTCCACGTAGAAAGCACCGGAATGGGCGTCGCGATGATGGGCGTCGCGTGTGACGTGGACTTTGAGCAAGTCTGTCCACTGAACTGGAGCTCTGGTGATGTGTTGGTGGGCAAGGTAGCCATGTTGACGATCAGTCCGTAAGAGTTTGCCCAAAGTACACCACAGAAAAGTTATGCGGCGGTAAATTTTATTTTTAATAAGGGTTAAATATATTTTTTGATCAATGTATCAATTATCAATTTTTGATCAATATATCAATGTTTTGATAGATTAAAACTTTTATATAAATTTCCACCAGCTGCAGTTTTTGTGGTATACAGTATACTGCATAAAAACTTTAAAATCTGCAAAGTGGCAGTAAATGTTTTTCTGAGTGTTAAAATATATTTGAATGTCCATGTCTTTATAGATTAAAATTTCTATAAAAATTCCCGTCAGCTGCGGTTTTTGTGGTAAATCACAGAAAAGTCTTAAAATACACTGATTAATGATGGCGGTAAATGTTTGTCTAAGTGATCACTAATTGAAGAAAACGATATATATATATGATTGCAAAACAACACAATCTATACATATTGGAGTACTCATATAATCATTAAATGACTAAAGGTAATTGATATCTATTGAAAATTAATTCATAGTTCAATCGATCATATCGAAATTAGCTAATGACCAATGTCTGGATGTTTCTTTCAAGTTTAATCAAAATCTTTTTATTGGATGATTATGTGTTGAGTAGTATTTACTTTTTTTTTTACTTAAAATCCCTCGATATTTACTCAACCGCTGCCGTTGTATTTAAAAAATCCTAAATTTTTGCAAAAACATCTGCGTTTGGTTATCCATAATCATGTAATTGGTCTCTGACAACATTTCTGTTGCTTCTACTGTGCTGAAATAATACTGAAAGTTTCCTATTGCCCAACCCATTAGCACTATTGAGATAAATTTGTCGTTATGATATCACTAAATGTGGATTACTATTTCTGAGGATAGAAATGTATGTATAGAAACATTTGGATCAAATATATTTTGAGACCATTTGATGAAGATGCAACCTTGCTATACATATTTTTACATGCTCAGTTCATAAGGATTTTGAAAAGCTAACTCTTTCAACAGCGAAAGTTTATATTCGCGGTTATTTGTTTCCTCGGAAGTTTTGGTCATTAAAGTAAGTTTTGTGGGAGAACTATCACGAACTGAAAACCAGCCTTTGTAGAAAGTAACGCAGAGATTTGCCGTTTAAAACCACTCTTACCTTCAGTGGCATGCATTCATAAAGTGCTAAATATGTGATTTTTCAAACCCAGGGTTTTTTAGAAACTGCCTTGGTTTGATATAGCACCATAATGTAAATAAGTTTTACATACATAATAATCAACAAATAGCTTTTTTTATGGCGGCGTTAACCATGGGTTTAACCTTTATTGTTATTAGTTCTTCTAAAGTGTATCTATCTCTTAAAACAAAACATTCAGTGTTCAGAGCAGAAAACTTTGCACATTTAAAAAAAAGAATTCGAAGAAAAATGACTTGCTCTTTTTTTTTTTAATTTTAGGCCCTTTTCTAACAACAAGAAAAAATGACAACTGTTGAAGAATTTCGAAAGTTTGGTAAGGAGATGATAGACTATGTTGCTGATTATATGGAAAATATAAGAGAACGAGATGTCTTGCCGAATGTTCAACCAGGCTATTTACCATCACATCTGCCAAAAGAAGCACCCGATACGGCTGAAGATTGGAAAGACGTCATGAAGGACCTGGAAAATATTATCATGCCAGGCGTTACACATTGGATTCATCCAAATTTCCATGCTTATTTTGCCACTGGTATCAGTGGTCCATCAATAGTTGCATCTATTTTATCAGAAACCATAGGGGGTGTTGGTTTTAGTTGGATTGCTAACCCTGTCTACACAGAATTGGAAATGGTGATGTTGGATTGGCTAGCAAAACTTTTAGGTCTTCCAGAACATTTCTTATTTTCTGCAGAGGGACCAGGTGGAGGTGTGATAGAAGGAAGTGCCAGCGAAGCCATCCTGATATCTGTTCTCACAGCACGAGCTAGATATGACACAAAAGAGGAAGATACTGATTACACTAAATTGATAGCCTATACATCCAAACAAGCACATAGTTCAGTGGAAAAAGCATCTATGTTAGCAGGTGTTAAGGTGAGGCTTCTGGATACAGATGATATTTACAGTCTAAGAGGTAACACGCTGAGAAAAGCCATCAAAGAAGACCGGTCCAAAGGTTTAATACCTTTCCATTGCACGGCAACCCTTGGTACCACATCTTCATGCGCATTTGATAATCTGAAAGAGCTAGGAGAAATTTGCAACAAAGAGAATATATGGCTCCATACAGACGCTGCATATGCTGGTAGTGCCTTTATATGCGAAGAGTTTAGACCATATATGGATGGTGTGGAACTTGTAGACTCCTTTAGTTTCAGCATTAATAAGTGGATGCTGGTTAATTTTGATTGTACCGCATTCTATCTAAAAAATTCAAATGAGTTAGTTGATGCGTTTAATGTTGATCCTATGTACTTGAAACACGAAAATCAAGGGAAGATACCAGATTATAGACATTGGCAAATACCATTAGGACGGCGTTTTCGATCTCTAAAAGTGTGGTTTGTTCTGCGGTTATATGGTAAAGAAGGTATTCAGGCTCATATACGTAAACATGTACAGTTGGCAAAAGATTTTGAACAGTTAGTGAATGATGATGATCGATTTGAAATTTGTGCTCCTGTTATCATGGGTTTAGTTTGTTTTCGATTGAAAGGTAAGAACAAATTGTCAGAAGAACTGAACAAAAGAATCAACAAGGAAAGAAAAATCCATCTGGTCCCATCAATCTTAAATGGAAAATATATGCTAAGATTTGCTATGGTTTCAAAAGATACTACAAATAATGACATCCACTTTGCTTTTCATGTTATCAAAAAGCATGCAGAAGATATATTTAATGCTGCTAGTGAAATATTTCTCAATGGAACAAAAACTTATATTGATTAACTGGATTAACAATTGTTAGCTACACAAATGTATTAATAATATCTTATAGGTATAGGTGAATCTTATAGAACAATGTAAGGGTTGATTTCCATAAGACGAAAGATTGGTCGCGAAAGTCAAAAGTGGGTATTCCATAGTGTGACGTCAATTTCTACTAATGGAATGTCTTCTTTTGGATCTCACTGCGAATTTTTTGCCGCGGTGAAAGCGACCTTCAGGTTTGCTAGAAGCTAATGTTTTCAAAATGTGTATCTAAGGTGGGCTATACAAAAAAGTTGCATTATATATCTTTTTCTCCTATTACAAGACTTTTTCTATCATAATGCCAGTGGAGGAGTGTTCCTTAGTCCTTAGGTTTAGTTTTCAGTCTTAGGCCGCATAACTATTCTCTTAGAGCGCTCCTCCGTTGGTGATATGTGGAAGTTATTTTTATACTTGTTAAGTCCTGTATTATATGTCAAATTTATTAATGGCTGTCGAATGTCACCGGTAGAGGAGTGTTCGTCAGGTTTAGTTTTCAGTCTATAGCTGTATAACTTAGAGCGCCCCTCCGTTGGTGAGAGGAGAAAGCCATTTTTATACTTGCTTTTGTTAAATGTGCTAATTACTTGATATAAATCGATAAAGATCACAAAATTCTTCGGCCGTCATGCAGCTGTATTACTGATTTCCGAACAGAAGTAGTTTTGCAGCATTCTGAACATTAGTAGGTTTCTTGTTAACCAGAATTTTCGAAATGGATGATATTGCTATCCGAAATATATACGATTGAATGTCCGATCTGTTCTCAGGACGGAAATTGTTAAAGCCTTTAGGCTTCGTGTTGATGGGTGCCCGTAGGGTCACTCGTCATTAGTTTTGTACTTGTGGGTCTGTGGGTTTGTTTTGCTTCCTACAAGTGTTTGGTCTGTTGTTAGTGATGCTTATTATGTATTGCAACGACTACAATATATGCATTTTCAGATTCCTCAAGTTACTAATTGATGGTGATGTTGAAAGCAATCCAGCCCTCCTAATGATGCCTTATTAAAATCAGTATGCGGCACCTTTCATCAGGATGATAGTAAGTTTGGATTCACTGCAGGAGTTCAATGTATGTGTAATGTTTTGTTTTCATTATGTTGGGCAAAAGTTAAAAGCGTTACCTTATGGAAAAGCTTTAATTTTGATTATGCTCTAGTCAAAGTTGTATAAGACACTAAACACTAGAGAATTTTTGTGAATTCCTGACTTACCAAACAATGTTGATATTGAAGGGCACACTTTTCAAATAAACATGATGTAAAATGAGACATGATTTTTATCGAAAGAAACCTTTTTTACAACAACTTTTACAACAACTTACAGCCTGGTACAGGCCAACTGTTTTTTAGTTAATGGTTTCACTTTCTCAGTAATATGGAACCGAAACTATATGTGGCCGTCTTGAAGCCGATAGACTCTTGTTTTATTTTAAGTAGACCCTCGGTAAATTATTAAATATATCTTGTGATTTTTTTATTTAACATTATTTAGAAATGGAATATATTGTAAGATTTCTATTTAGAGGTGGGTTTCCAAGTACATTTGGTCGCGCGGGAGAATTCACGCCGCATTGCCCATTGTCTTTTGTGAGGCTTGTAACTATTGCGTAACATATCTGGTCGCGGCGGCCACTTTTGGTAGTTGAATTCAATCAACTACCAGAGCAAACGAAACAGATCGCCGAGTATATTTTTTATTTTTATCTAATCAGAATGCTTCATGTAGCTATTATACCCATGTGAAGTGAAATATAACGAAACAAACGACATATTCAAAAGTCTAGTCGCGTTGCCCGCATGACCAAATTCACTCAGTGGAAATCCGTCCTAACATATTTCATAAGTATTCCTTTGTTAGGTTGCAAATAGAACCTTGGAACAGTTTTATATAAGATGTTTCGTGCTTGCATGCCCTTATAAATCATAAATGTAGCACATGCAAAATAAGGATGAGAAAAGAAATTGAACTTTTGTCATGGAATATTTTAGTACCTTATAATATTTCATTTAAACCTTTTACATTATTTACATTCAGGAAGTTTCTTTCTAACATGACCATAGGTTGTGTTACTGTTTTCTTTATTTTGTCTTTTTAATATATTCTCCAGTGCTGGAAATAAGGGTAATAATCACTGCGGAGAATATGAGATTTCACTACTCTCCTCCACAGTGACTTGACATAATTTTACTATCCTCATAAATACATTATTTCAAACACCGATATATAATGTGTGTATGCAAATCATATTTGTGTGCTCAGGTTTAACTTTCACTTGGTTTGGTGGGCTACTTTCAATCCGTACCTTTGATTTACTGTATACTTACCCTTTGAGGCACATCTCTGCTAAGCGAGTTCGTCTTCACGAGTTTTAAATGAAATCTCAACCAATGCAATGGTTTCGTTTAAAATTCGTGCGAACGAATTCGCCTAGTGTAAACTTTCAGTTCAGTTACCGTACAAATATATATGAAACATCTTATAAATGTCTTGGTAGCTATGGTGTATATGGATAAAAGAGGGGCAATTGAACTGTCAAGTGTAAGAATTAGTGGAAATGTGTTGTGCATGTGTGTGAGGATAAATGGTTGAGTTCATCGTTTTGTCAAGCGTTTATGCGAATGTTTATGTGAAGGGTTCTCGTGTATATAAGAATGCTATGTATAGCTAGTTCTAGATATATTGATACTATTTGTGAAGTTTGGTTATACAGATGTTGAGTCAGATCTTGTTTTGTATATGCATATTATATTTGTTTGTTGATTCTAGAAAAATGAATGACATTTACTGCCAGCACGTGACGTCCCATCAACTTCGAAAAGACGTCTCTCCGGAGAAAATAAAAAAATAGATAAAAAAATAAATAAATAATAATAAATAAAAACGGCCTTCCAATCGTAGGTAAGACGCCACGTGCCGACTGGGTTAATTGTTTTTGTTTGGTCTAGTTGGAGATATATGGCGGGTCTACAACCGATCGCATAAATTATGAGACATTTTACGAATTTTAACAAGCAATACAAACTACAAGTAAAACGTAAATACGGAAAATGAGCACTAGACGACCGTTGAGATTTATCCGAGTAGACTTAAGACTAGTACCCAGGCTCTTGGAACATATTCGATTTTTTGTGTTTTTAGGTTTGCTACTGAACATTTAAGGCTTTTTATCTAATAGGAAATTCGGAATTTTTGCTCGAATTTTACCTTGTCTCAAATATTTATGCGATTGCTTGTAGTTGTATACATGGCATGAATCGTATGATCAGTCTGGTTTCAGAGTGTGTTACATGTATATATACGTGATTGATGCGTATCGTCCAGTCTGGACGGAATATTCTGTTTGTCAGTAGTCTAGTTGAAGATGCATAAAGTTGGTAAGTCTGGTGATATGAATTATGTGAATTACTATATGTCCAGTCTAGTTAGATAAATGGTGTATATTGTGTGTGTGTGTGTGTGTGTGTGTGTGTGTGGTGCGTAGTGATTGTTTGTAAAGTCTAGCTGTATAGAAGTAGAGTCGAGTCTCGTTGTGTATATGAATGTTATGTATGTTATCCAGTCTACAATCACGGACGTAAATTATGATAAAAATACAAAGTCTAATATTCCATCCTTTTTCCCCTCCCACAATTCAATGTTAGTCTTCATATATGGAGAAAATCAACATTGAAGATGGGGGGAGGGGGAGTACCTTGAGATTTTTATTGATAATTTACGTCCGGGATTGTCTGGATTTTTCAAAAAAATTGAAATAGCACCCCCTATAGTATATACATCAATTTTTCAAATAAATCGCTTCTATATAGCTAGAAAATGCATAGAAAATACTTAGCAGAGCAAAGAAATATGAACTATGGACTCTTTCCTCTTTATAAATGGTGCACTGGGGCTTCTTTTACATATAGTACAAATAGCAAAGTCTCTTCACAGTCTTCTTGCCTTATTTCAGGCCATGTGAGTGAATATGTTTGAATATATATAAAATATATTATTTAAAACACCAATAGTTGTGATTTCCAGTTGTGACCAGTACGGAATTTGTTAGAAACAATCAATCAAAAGCACATATGGTGTTTTCATATCCAAAAGATTTAAATGAATTTTTAAACGAATTGTAAACAAACAAATGCTCTGTTGATAGGTACAAACAGAATAGCTAAAAAATGTAAAGTTTGCCTAAAAACAGAATAGTTATCTATACACAATGCTCTCACAGTATTCTGTTTCATCTGCAAAGCTGTTGGGAACATTATGCACAAATAACATGTATATTTTATCTAAATATCCCTTCTGTAGTGATTACATACTCTTATTTCAAAAAAATAAACCAGTTACCGTCCAGTTACCGTTGTATTCTGGCATATTTAGCTGAAAATAGACGGATTGCCACGAGTTACCGTCAAAATTTCATTAAAGAAATAAATATCTTTTATTTTTAAGAAAATGACGGTAACTCGTGGTAACTCGTTCTTGTATAGGCAAAACATATAGTAAAAATATTTTAAATGGTAACGGTAACCCGTACGGTAACTCGTGCTTTGCTGGCATTTATGATTAATTATATCCAGATATATTTTGATACTTAGTGACTTTTAATATTTCTATTTAACGCCATCTAAAAACATTAAATGGCCAAAAACTAAAGCATAAATGCCCTTAGCCACTTCAAAATGTCACAAACAGGTAGTTGATAGACTGGTTTACTCCCTTAATCACTTATTGAGGTATCAACAAAGGTATTAGAGATTTTATTGAAACTAAAATCAACGATACAGAGCGGAAAAGTAGAAATGTAGAAATTAAATTCCATGAACCTTCTGTTTTATTCGTCATTATCAATCGTATGACGTTCAATAACGTCAAAAAGTAGTTGTTTAGACATGAAAATAACGTTCATTAGATATCGCGAAATTTTGGAAGCATATTTATACAACTCTGCTTAATTAAATTTACGTTAACAATAACACAGTCTAATCAACGTTCACGGTTCGTTCGTACATTATCTTCATAATAATGGAGGAGAGATATTTGAGCATAGCTTTAGACAGGCTTTGCAGCCTAAAGCTGTACACAACAATCACCCGTTCACTACGCCATAGTTATTATTCGCTCTTATTTTCATCACTGTTTAAAACACATCTTGTCTTCATATTTGTTATTTTCTTCTTTTCTTGAGAGAGAGATAATAACTACAGATAACCTTATAAAATATCTTTCAATCTCGTCAAAAAACGGCTGTTCATTCACATCAGCTGTAAACCCTTCAAAAAGTTGATTGATTCAAAGTGAAAAATAATTGTTGTTTTTATAACGCTATTGTTATTTTTGTTGTTGTTTTTGCGTGGTGTTATCGGATACGTAGCTTCACGTTTTTGTTGTTTTTTATCAAGGCTTTTTATCGATTAGTTAGAAAAACTTAGATGAGTCGACCTACGAGACCGATGAGGGACCTACAAGTGACCTACGAGACAGACGAGTCGACCTGCGAGATCGATGAGGGACCTGCAAGTGACCTACGAGACCGATGAGGGATCTGCAAGTGACCTACGAGACCGATGAGTCGACCTGCCAGATCGACGAGTGACCTACGAGACCGATGAGTCGACCTGCCAGATCGACGAGTGACCTACGAGTCCTACGAATGACCTATGAGTCAAAATTGGCTAGTTAGTACTAAATGGGCAATGTGATTTTTATATGCATGTGCGGACACCAAATACGTCTATCTCATATTTTACGTCAGAATTTTGATTCGATCTCATTATTTCACAAATAAAATTGTCGAGTTTATGGTTCAGATTTCACCTTTAAGAGACTGGATCCCAGGTCTCACTTTCCTGATACGAAGTTCGAATCTATGAGAACTCGAAGAATTGAACATATCTATAGAAGAGGCTAATCTCTATATTCCCTCCAAGGAATTACGCCTACCTGTCCTTATTGCATTTTAAAACCAAAAGAAACTGGTAACGAAGTTGGTTCCGCAGGTGAAATCTTTACGATTGAACAGTTCACTGACAGTTTGAAAATATGTTGCATAGTAAATTCGGCAACATGGGAGGGGCCATAAAAGGTATTTTGACCCTAACAATACCGTACAAGGTCTTCTTACATCTATTTCAATAGAATACATTCGGAATATACCTTACTGGCCCTTTTTTCGATAGGAGCGTTCTTATAAGTTATCCTTCAAAATGATGAAGATTAGCTTCCATACAGAAAAGACTCTGGTAGTCCTAGAGGCATCGATTGAACGCACAGAAAATAACATTATAGTTATTGGCTATTTATAAATAGAAAATAATCAAAATCAAATGCGATAATTTTCCTGTACACAAAAAAATGCAGCCCAAAATGACGAGAACCCTCATTTTTAATTTGGCGGAGTAAAGAACGGCTAATTAAGAACCGGCGGATAGATAGGGTCTACGTAGAATGGGCCAATGTAGCTACTGCATTTGGTAACTTTCTACTTTGTGAATATACCATGGCCAAACAACAAGTTAGCAAATGTTATAGCGCATTATAAAGATGATTGGCCTTGATCTGCTTAACGTTCCTGCAGGCACATAACGCCGGATCAACGTTGAAACAACGTCTGATATTGTTCCGGCGTTGATCTGAGGTCGTGTGTCTACTGAGCCATTCCTGCGGCACGCCACATCGCATTAGCGTCGAAACAACATCGAACTGACGTCGCATGATGCTTACTTTATGTTTCTGTTGAAGAGCAAGATCTTCCTTATAGAGTGCATTTACGCCGTTAATCATTGTTTGGATTAATTGTACTTCTGAATATCCCAAGCGATGTTTATTTGATATGTCGTACGTAACGCCTAGAATAAAAGACAGAATATATTATAAGAAAGAAAATAACGAAAAGCTATCCCAAACAAACAAGTATATAAAAAACCACGAATGGTGGCCATGGAACACAAAACTCTTCTATCTCGTCTCTAAAAGTCTTGCTTTTCCGCAAGTAGAGTATTGGCTATACCTTTCAATCAATTGCAAGCTTGTTGATAAAGCACTTGCTGATTAAGGTGGATTTCGCTAGACGAAAAATTCGCTGGGAAAGCCAAAATAAGACATTCCATTGGTAGATATTGACGTCACATGATATGTGTCAATTTTTACCAATGGAATGTCTTCTTTTGGCTTTCGCAGCGAAATTACCTCCTGGTAAAATCCAGCTTTAATTACAAACATCTGTCAAGGAATTACTTACCAGTTTGTCCTCCTGATTCACCTCTTGTACCACGTGGTTGTAACGATAATTCACCACAACGTTTTTTTAATTCTGGTAAACCTTCTTTCGTCCAACCAGGTAGATCGATATGCACTGACGCTCTCATTCCTGGAAGGAAAATTTGAAACCGTTCGCCCATGGTTAAATACCGCTTGCAATATACAATTCGTAAACTGTCGTATCCGAGTCCGTACTCGGCAGCCTTTTATACTGCGTCCAGCATTTAGGTAGCTCACAGAGCGTGCAATACCAATGAATGTTGTCATACGTGTATTGCTATACATATTGCCATATCATGATATACCCTGTTATCGTTGTTTATGGAACAACAAGGTTTACTATTTGAAACAATGAAAGGAGAAACATGACATGAATGTTGATTTTAATGTTGTATTGACACCGCACGAAAGACTACCAAATACAGTCCAGGACATCCAAGTATAAAACTGTGTACTGTCATTACCATATATGGTAATATACACTCCGCATGGTTCGGAGCCGTATTCGCAGTCCTTTGACACCGCGTCTAAATAGAACTTTTCACAAATGATGAAAACTTTGTTATGCTCAAAGTGTAAAATTGTTGCTATGCAATAACTTCCTTTTTGTGCAGTCCCTGCACAAAAATAAATTTATTGCATTGCAACAAGTTTACACTTTGAATAACAAACGCCTCGTTTTTATCATTTGGGAAAAGTTATATTAGCGTTCGTTTCTATATGCAATATTTGAAATATTACCGGTTCCAAGATTTGATGGACACGAATGAAGAAAGCCATATTTTGAATGGAGCATGAATTTCTTTCCGGATTCTTCTGTAACCGAATCACCAACAGCAGCAATACCTCTACAAATAAAGCAGCGGCCAAAATAACTGTAGAGGAATGATTTTTGAACATGGATTCAGAGCACTATGCTAATTCTCACACACAGTGATTATTTGCTCGTATTTCGACCAATGATAAGAACAAAATGCACAGTCATTCGTGTCTAGATTTCCCTCTCTTCTCTCTCATGTTTCACGTCCAGCAGATTGTGACTTACCTTGTCAATCTTTCAAACACGCCTTTGACATCTCCACCTTTTTCCATTGAAATAATTCTTAATTGATCTTCTTCATTAACCCATACCAAGAATGTCTTCTCATCATTATGAAATATACCTCGACCTTCAGGCCAATCACGCTCCATGCCTGAAATCTACACGGAAGAAGACATATGAAATGCATACCATACAAAAAATATTATGGTAAAGTTGTAGAAAGATGGCATGGGTACAAACCTCAGGATAAAGCGATACAGGAAGACGATAATACAGGAATAAAGCAACCTCGTTCCCAGGGCTTCTTCTCTCTTGACGTTTAACGCTATCGTTAAACGTCAAGAGAGAAGAAGCCCTGGG
>JAULBZ010006940.1:0-11928 GCA_032360805.1 Neoturris breviconis | reverse complement strand
CCCCCCCCCCCCAAAAAAAAAAAAAAACAACAACAACAAAAAAAACAAACGAAAAAGCCCAGCCCGAATAGGGTTAATTATTTGTTCGTATTTTGACTACTGAATGGGTTATCCGTTTATAATATTAATCTCATTTAGCTGCAAAACTCCATTCCCCCCTGCAGCATAAATATCTGCATTATAATTATTCAAGTTTTTCATTAACTGCAGGGAATATGATTGCTTAATACTAATGGATAAGACTTATATTTTTGATAAATAAAATGATCATCTCGAATTTCATTTCTACAAAAAAGAGTACTGAGTTCACGATCATCAATGGATTTCATGCCGTAGTCAAAACAATAGCAAATAATCACTGTGAAGAAGATATTTTTGAGCAAAGCTTCAGGCTACAAAGCCTGAAGTTATGCTCAAAAATCCCTTACCCACAATGATTATTTACTCTTATTTCGACCAGTGGCATGCTCAATGACATACTACCATTTCTTTAAACTATTCTAATTTTACTACCATTTCTTTAAATTGTACTAATTTTACTTTCAGCTTCCGCAGCAACAACCAAATGTAGCTCCTGAATTGAAACAAAATGGTCGTCTTGGTGAAATTGAACGTATGCTTGAACAAGAAAAAGACTTTCATAAGGTAATAATCACCAGCAATGGTTGAAATAAGAGCAAATATTTTAATGTGAGAAGTGATTTTTGAGCATAGTTCCATTGTCTGAAGCAATAATTAAAAATTCCTTCTCTACAAAGATTGTTTACTCTTACTATAGTCAGTCACCAGGAGATTAACTATAACTGTGATTTGAATATTCTGCATCAAACACATTTGCACTAGCAGTGCTCAAGATCAAAGTAAATAATCACTGTGGAGGGGGTGTTTATTTAGTACAAATACAAAGCCTAGGTGCAAAATCTATAAGAGTGAACTTCAGAGTGCCTTTATCTGCAGTCAAAAACTCTCTTTGATTCACTGAAATCAATCAAGTGCTGTTATTCGAACTGTTTTCAAATACTATTATTTCTTGATAAATTTAAAATTTGTCTAAAATAGGGGATGTTTAAAATCTTTTCAATTTTTTTTTACTTTTTCGTATCAACATTTACTAACTATTAATACACAAAATGAGTTTGAAAATTTTACTTTAGTTATGTCATGTTGGGTAGTTTACGAGATGGTAGGATAATTTACAAAGAACATTCTTTTTTGCTCTGCTTGATTTCGCTTTATTTTTTTATTTTTCAGTTTGGGTTCACTATTACGATCACTTGTTTTCTTTTTTTCTTAGGCTAGTCTTCTGAATGGACCTGAGCTGTGGATTGGCCATAATACTGAAAACTATTCTATGATTTTTTAGCACAACAGCAACAGTTTGAATATGATACACCTTCTGTCACACTTATTTGTCACACATATTGGGGGTTTGGGACTTATTTTAGTTTAGTACATGTTTATTCAACAATATAAAAAGTAAGGGGTTGTTTCATTTATGGAATGCAGATCTTGCAGTAAAGAGACACATAAAAGAACTCATTAATATCATTGTCAATATCTTGAGATTTGGGATGAATGTATCTTCATGTTAATTATCTTCATTTCCTCATAAGTCAAAGACAGTGTAAATTTTGTTACAAAATGTACCGTTATTTAAATGTATTGTGTAGATCTTGTGTAGATCTCAACAATGCTGTTTGAAAACAGCAAAACTTTAATTTTAGATAGAGCCCCATGAGGTGTTATTCAAGAAGGGAGGGGAGGGGGGACTTATTTATTGGTATTTAGGTGTGGGTGACCACTTACGGCATTTGATTATTCCAAGATTTCGATATTTATCGATTGCACAACAAATACCGTTTCACCTTTCTGAAAACCACATCAAAGTTTTTCATTGAACACACCAATGTTGGTCACTTAACTGTTTCAGAAACCTTGGTGATTCTGCATCATGACAATGAGGTGGGGCCAGCTATTATAACAATATACACAGGCTCCTATATAATTTAGGTACTGTAGGTGTTTGGGTTTTTTTACCGCTGCATTTTTTGTTTTAGTTCTTATGAATATTTTATTTTGGTTTCTTAGAAAATTCTAGAAGAGTATATGAGAGCACCTTCACAAAAGTCACAACAAGAAGTGAGTAATTTCTTAATCTACTGACAGGATAATAATAACCACTTGTCTAAGATGTGACATTGAGCAGGTCTTTTTAGCAGAGGTTACTTTTCAAATATACTAATTTAGCATCCCAGTGAGCAAAAACTTGTTCAAAGTCTGCAGTAAAAGCAGTAGAACTTCGTTATCTATGTTGTTAAATTGTCTTTACTGCTGACTTTGAACAAGTTTTTACCCACTGGGATTACTCTAGTATTGTTCCAGCGGTCAAAATAAGGACGAATAAACGCTGTAAATGAGTGGTTTTTTAGTATAGCTTCAGGCTACAAAGGTAATGCTCAGAAATCTCTCCTGTAGTGGTTATTTACTCTTATTATATCCTTATAATGTCTTAACCTGTATTTCTGATTGGCTAATTACTAGCCTAATATTCTTGCTATTCTGTCCCCAACAAGTGGTTGCCATTATATTTTTAATATTTACCCTATATCTTGACTGACAGTAAATCAAATGTTTATCACATCACCAGGGGATTTAATGTGCTGACTTTCAACATGTTTTTGCCAGCTGGGATGACAGACAATACAGAACTAAAACAAAACGAATATAAATAAAACTAACTGTAATCCATTGATTCTGACAAAGGATTAATTACGATTCAGAAAGGGGTTCAAGTCAGGAAGTATCTGAATATAAACAAACCAGTAGGACAAGAAGTTAGAACAAGAGATGAAGGGAAGGGAGTGAAATCAATATTGCTGTACACTATGGAATTACATTTTGGAAAAATTTCTTAAGCCTTAAAAGCGGTCTTCAAAGATACCTATTTCCAAGAATAAATTTTCAAAACGCAGTCCACTTCCAAAAGACCAAGATATCTCGTATCAGAATCGACTTCATTCCATAAGTGTTGATTATTTTGAACACTGTGAATTTCAGGTCTGGAAATTCAGGTAGGCATTCCCCTATGGAGGAGCATCTTTGGAGGCTAATTTGCAACCAAAAGGCTGCAAATTATTCTCCGAATATGCTCCTCCACAGGGGAATGCCGACCTGAATTTCCAGGCCTGGAATTTCATTTTCACATCTGCATAAAAATGGTGTATTGTCAAAAGGTGGAGTTTTAATTTTATTAAAAAGGCAAATTGGAGACTTTCGTCATATCTCATACATCTCAGCAATTAATTATTCATGGAGGCTCCTCTTAAGACCTATAGGAATTCCTAACTGATGATTTTTATAGAACTGTTGTAGAAGAATTAAAAAAAAAAACTTTTAATCGAATTTGAATCAGATATAATATTGTTGTTATGGAAGCTCTTTTTTTGATAGTTGTTGAGTATTTTCAAGTTTGTGTTGTTAAGGCTACTGCTTTCGTGAAATCTAGTGTGATTATATTAACAACATCCTCTTTCATCAGAATTTAATTTGTGAGTTTATTATATGCCCATGATGGATGTTGACAGTGAATACATGCACACTAGTGTTGGTGCAGCATCTGAATGTGAAGTAATACATAGTGATAGTGAAAAGGATATGCAAGAATCATTAGTACACGTTGAGACTGTAACACAAGATTCACTAATACGTAGTGACAATGTAGCGCAAGATTTGTTAGGACACCGAGACCACATAACGTTTAATCATAGAAAGGATAACCATGTTGGGAATGGAGTTATAGACAAACACCATAATCATGATCATGATAATACCATATATAAACTTTTTAAATGGAAACATTCTCAGTTAAAGAATTTTTTTACACATAGTAATGTCGCATTAAAGCATGTAGCTGTAAGGATATACTATATATAGCTCCACAGAAGTAAATGTAGGAATAAACGCTGTATCGCAAATCCTTAAATATCCTCTGAGGACTTATTTAATAGAATATAATTTTGGGTGGAGACTTATTCGAAGAGGGCACTAATTCAAGCGTGGAGGGTGGAGGGTCGGGTGGAGGGTGGAGGGTCGGGTTTAATTAATAAAGTTGAAACAGAAAATGAATATGAATTGTCTGTTTACGAATTTTGAAATAGTTAGTGGAAGAAAGTACATAATTTCAATGAACTCATCATCTGAAATGTTCTCGTGAAGCAAAATAGAGTGGATCTTCTATCATTTTAGCAACACCTCTGTAGATAAGTGTTTTTGCCTATAGTTATTATTTTTAAATCTGAAAACTGTACTAAAAAAATACTTATCTGCAGTTGATGTCCAACAGTTACTTTCAGGCAAAATAGGGACAAGATTGTTTGGACAAGCTTTTTGTTGGATAGACATAATAATCATAAAACAAATTTTGACTATTTTCTCTTCTTTTTTATAGCTCGCTGATTCACAAACACGCATTAACTCACTAGAACACCAAATAAAAGTTTTATCTGGTGCTGTACCTCAAAAGGT
Organism: Neoturris breviconis; assembly: GCA_032360805.1. Classification (NCBI taxonomy): domain Eukaryota; kingdom Metazoa; phylum Cnidaria; class Hydrozoa; order Anthoathecata; family Pandeidae; genus Neoturris; species Neoturris breviconis. Next base: position 7,404 of record JAULBZ010006940.1, on the reverse strand, counting down.
TTGTTACATATGCAAATTTATTTTTAGTTTGCTAAACAAAATTTGAATGGGCTATTTCTATTACTGCGACAGTGGTGTTGGCATCGGTGTCGGCCCGCTTTTCTTATTAGACCATGTTCCTGAAGTTCTACATATTGAAATAATGGTACCAGCATTCGAGGGGATATATCATAAGGACCATTCATTTATTTATTTTTATCCACTCAGGTCTGAATTTCTGGCAAAAAGATCCAATTTGCGTTTCGGTACAATAGATTGGAAAGATGTGGTACCTCCTAGAAATTTGGCATTGGCATTCTAGGCAATATTACGAAACTTCTGTCCAAATTTTGTTTGATTTCCTCAACTTGTATTGTCGAAAAGGTGGAGAATTGGAGAATTTTTTTGAAAATTTTAATTCTATGAGGTTTTGACCACATTCACCCAGAAATTAACCAGCACATACCCAATGGGGAAAAGTGGAATTTTGTTTTGACGTTTGTTTGAAACATGAGGTTTTGACCATGAAAATCTTTTGGTATCCTCAATTTCTGGAGTGAAGAAATAAATAAATGGTAAGAGATAACTCTTTCTTGAGTAGCTTCTTTCTTCAGCATTTGAAATAAAATGTGATTTGAATAATAAAATGTAATTAAAGGTGATTTAGTCTAAAAATTGGCTGAGGGTTTGTGCTCCTCGAAACTACATTGCAAAAAATTCAACTTATACAAAATTTTGATTAGCAACACGAACGACACGGAAATTCGAATTTCTTCTTGAGCCTAGATACTAGGCTGCTAAACACAACAAGACATAAGATTGTGGCAATTCTGGCAGGTAGAATTTGTCACAAAATGCCTCATTAATTTTGTCCAAGATTGTAGATGCCTTATGCTTTCCTACTTTATCATAACTTTCCTATAGGTAAACACATTCTGTAAAAATGCCTAAAACAGCCACCTCATCTCCTATAACATGTCCCTAGATTTTTACTTGGAATGATGTTATCAACATGGCACTTTTTTTGTAGAGCCTTACATGTGCCAAAAAATCTTAAAACATATGCGGTGGAGTACACATAATGTAATTAAAAAGAATTGAGTTGAATTTATTTAAAAATCTGAGAAAACATTAAGGACCGTCTCAAAAATATAATATACAGAGGAGAGTACTGAGTCAATGATCTTGCAATGGATTGGTTTCTTTGTACCAAAGGAACGAATCCATTACAAGCTCATTGGTAGAAACTAAATACATTGTTTCTTTAAAATATTAAATGCATAGAGCCTATATGCATATAGCCTGTACATATAGCCTATAATATCATAGCCTACACATACTTATGCATAATACCCTATGCGCATATATACATATAATATCATATAGCCTATCTATATACAGAGATCATACTATGCACATCTTTTATTATAACCTTAAACATTATAATTAACTTTCTAAAACTAGCATGGCATGGCAATATAGAAATAGAAACAGCGTTCTAATAGTGCTATGGTATAATGTGTGTATGTGAATTATTTCCATGTGCTAGGTTTAAAGGCTGAAATACACAATCATTTTAAAATGATCATTTTTAAATGTAAAAATGACTCTGTGTTTCAAGAAAAGTACCAGTTTAAATGATTTGTGTAGTCAGGTGTTCACATCATTTTAAATGAACAAAATTAACATTTTAAAATGATCGTGTATTTCAGCCTTAACTCTCGCTTGGTATGCAGGCTACTTTTTAACGTCGGGTCAGATAAAAATTTACTGATTATTTCCAATATATTCATAGAAAGGTACCTTGAAATTGTTTGGCTTTTCGCACCAATTGCAAGTTTGTTAGAACAAAATTGACTCCCAGCGTTCCAAATAAGAGCAGATAATCACTGTGGAGGAGTGGTTTTTGAGCATAGCTTCTATGTTAAAAAATAGCATAGCTATGTTGAAAAATTCCTTCTCCACAGTGAGTATTTGCTCTTATTTTGACCACTGAATTCCATCTCATCTCATTATCAAGTCATTGATGTTTTTCTTTTATTTAGGCCCCTGGTTTTGTCGGATCACCCCGTCAAGCATTTCGACAAGTTAACGATAATCATCCACCTTGGTCTCGTCCACCCCCGACATCTAGAACACAATCTCTATCGTCACCATTCAAATCATCAGGAGCTCCTTCCACTGGATTTGGTACTGGCAATAATTTCCATCCAAGGGAAGGTCTGGAAAATCAAACCATACAGGAGCAGAGTGTGACCTCGAATAAAAAGGTGAGTTAGCAAGTCTTAATATAACGTGTTCAGACACATTTAGACAATTATTTTTTAATATAGTTTTGACCTCCATACTTGATGTTATGCAGTTATTTTTATTTATTGATAGAAGTGATAGCAGATGTATTGTGTCTCATCTCTGCTTCTGTTTGGTAGAAATAATATTTAACATTAGATGGAAGTGTAAGAATCAGTAGCCAAAGTAAGAGTAAATGTTTTTGGAAGAATGAATGCTGTGAATAGTGTTAGGCAACAAAGAACAGGCCTCTGAATTCACGTGGGCACTCTCCTCTGAAGGAGCATCTTTGGAGACTAATTTACAGCCTAATAAAGATGCTCCTTCACAGGGCAATGTTGTCGTGAATTCACAGGCCTGAAGAAGCTAGGCTCAAATAACATTTTGAGCATTGAGAACCATTACTATCTTGTTAATAAGAGTGCTTTCAAAACGTTACAGTATTGTCATAGCTATTGTGTTATATTGATATCCATTGGTTGTCAATGTTGTCAATATACTTAATAGAAATAACCGCAAAGTTTGAGATTGTATTGAGATGTTATTTTGACCCCTGGATTGACATTATCTAACAGCCAGTTGATCTGGTGATATAACATGTTCTGTTTGTTTATTGATGTTTAATGTTGGAATAAATTAATCACTGTGGATGCTTAAATATCTCTCCTCCACAGTTATTAGTTGCTATTGTTTTGAACGATATTGTGTAAATAATCAAAATTGGTTAAAAAAAGCCAATCCTGAATATAACTGTTCGTCATCATCTGTAAAGGAGTGTTTTTTAGTTTTCTCAAATTACTCCCCGGCAGAGGTTTCAGCAGTTATTTTCAGGCTTGGTAGCTGCTGTTTTTGTAATCTATTGTGCTAACACACCACAGATCAGTGCTCGAAATAAGAGCTGTGTAGGAGGGTTTTTGAGCATAGCTTCAGCTAAATTTTAAAAAAGTCTGAAGTTATTCTCCAAAATCACTCCTCCACAGTGTTTATTTGCTCTTATTATTTCGAACACTGTCACAGAGGTTATAATAGTTATTTTACTACCTGCAAATCAGCTATATAAAACTTGTAGATTATATAAAAACTCTAGTCTGGTATAGTCGTTAAAAACTCTAGTCTGGTACAGTCGTTGAAATAAGTGTAAATAATCACTACCGAGTTGATTTTTGAGCTGTAGCCCGAAGCTGCGCTAAAACATTACACCTCTGGACTGATTATAATCTTCAACCACTGGTGACATTGTTCTAGCTCTTTTACTGCTGACTTGCAACATGTTTTTGGTGACTGGGATGTATACTGTGCAAAACTTGTTTTATAAAATATGATTAAATATTTTCAACAAAGATCAAGCATTCTGTAATAGAATCATATTTAAAATAATCATAAAAGAGTTCATTATCTGCGCACATTTGAAAAGGCAGGTTTTTATTGCAATATTTGTTTAACGAACTATGGTTTCAGTTGTATTTATTTATTTTTTAAGAATGTAAAATGTGTTGAAATCACATTAACAGTTTATTGGCTTGATATTATTGGCAATATTTTTTATGTTTTTGTTAGAAAATTTGTTCGTTTTTTTGTGTTTCTGGTTTTTTTATTCATAGCTTTAATTAACACTTTAACTTTTTCTATGCAAAAATATTAGTAAGTTTTTTTAAAGAAAGTTTGTTTTCTTTTTTATAAGCAGAGTTAATTTGTTCTATGTATCATACTGTTTGCTTAATGTACACTTATCGTACTGAAGACTGTAAACATAATACAAATCAAGTATCAAATATCTCAATGTTACTTCATCCATATATATATATAGATTGATATAATACTTTTACATATGCATTTATAAAAAAATATAGTTGTTGGGTTTATTAAAAATATAAACATTGTTGTTTTATTTGTTCATTGTTTTATGTGGATGAGCAAAGTAGAATAGGATTTTAAAAATGTTTGTTATTTGTATTCATTGTTTTGTTGAGAGAAACAGAATTGTATAGATGTTTGTTAGGAGAAATTATAAAATTTGTTGTTTTAATTTCATACAAGGTCTTGTAAAATATAGTTTGTAAGTCGGAATTGTTTTGACTGGATTTTTATCTGTTGGTTTAACTGTTATGATAAACATGACTTATAGGGGGATTCTTATGCTAAATTTAGACATTATTTTGAAAATAATTCACTTTTATTTGTGAAAGTTATGTACTAGGTTAACACTGTTCAAAATAAGATAAAATAATCACCGTGTAGGAGTGTTTTTTAGCTATAAAATGCTGAAGTTATTATCAAAAAGCACTCCTCCACATTGATTATTTGTACATATTTTGAGCAATGAGGTTTCTTATTCTGTTTGTAAAACCACTTGAAGTGAAACAGTATCTTTTCCATAATAGTGCACTGACCTATACATCTTTTACGTTTCTTTAGATCTCAACTTCAACCAGTTCCCCAAACATAGAAGGACAAATGAGTGATTCAAAGCGTTCAAAGTTAGACACAATTGATGCGTCAGATGGACCACCATACTCCTTACCACCTGTTAAGAACTATAATGGAGACAATTCATTTGATTCACTGTTTCTACAAGCACAACAGGATAATCTGATGGCTTTACAGTTACCTATTCATTCTGCAGCTTCTGTTATCTCAATGGAAGATGATGAATTTGAATTTGAGAGTGAAAAGTTTGATGATCACGGACCATTTATAGATCTTAAAGTATTAAAAGACAGACCAGCACATTTAGCTGTATTTTTACATTTTTTAATGTCCAATAGTAACCCTAGTCCATTATTTTTCTTGCTTGTTAGCGATACATATGGGAATGAAACAGGTCACGTTAAAGATTTAAAGAAATGGGCTTATGAAATTTATTCTACGTTCATCGCAGAAAATGCTGTAAGTCTGTTACGGTAGATTTCAAATAGGCAAAAAAATTCTGTGAAAGGCAAAAGTAGACATTCCATTAATAGAAATTGATGTTACACGACGTGTGATGCCAATCTCTATCAATGGCTGACATTATGTCTTCTTATGACTTTCATACAAAAAAATTTGCTTAGTGTAAATCAACCTTTATATTTCTTTCTATTTTGTCTGGCCAATATAACCACTTGTTACTAACCGATAAAATTATAAACAAAACTATAATAATCCTGGAGACATAAAATTGACTTGATAAATAGAAATATATAGGATGCTTTTTTTTGTTTGCTGGATTTTTTTTTTGGTGTAATCATAAGGTTTGGTGAATGTTTTGCATCATATATCATCATAATTTGCACCACATTCACTTGTTTTTAATTGAATTTTAAGTCACAAAATATCCAAGTAATGAGTTCTTGTGAAATGAACAGCTTGAAAAAACAGGTGTTAGCACTTTAAAATAGATTTATAAGACAAAAGCATAATATTGTGTTTATATGTCTAGTTCTCTATGTCAAAACATTAAAAGAGACTTACAAAGTAGCTTTACCTCCTTGAAATAGGAATCTAAAACTTTAAGACAAAAGGAGATGTCTAAAAACAACATTGTTGAAGAGAAAATGAAAGTAAAAATTGTTAATAGCAAGCCTGGATATAACTGCTGGACATCACTTGTGGAGGAGTGTTTTTGAGTACAGTATTCAGCTTAAAAATTCCTCCACAGGTGATGCCTGGCAGTTATATTCAGGCTTGAATAGTTATTTCAATTATACCTTACCACACACAGGCCGTTGAATTCATGACAGCATTCCCTTGGGGAGGAACATCTTTGGAGACTAATTTTCGGCCTGTTGGCTGCAAATTATGCTCCAAAGATGCTCCTCCCCACAGGGGAATACCATTGTGAATTCAAAGACCTGACACATTCCTTGGCTCCTGTAACATAGATGCGGTTGACTACACAAGCTAACTTATCCACTCTTGCTTAGCTCAAAAAGAACTTGTGCACCTCATACACAAAACTCCAAAATAAAACTTGTCCAGCATCTTTACTAATATTACTTAAAGTACAATACTGTTTATTGTGGTCTCGTAGATACAGATTTATATGCAGAAAATCGTTTATAAAAATTGGAGTATTTTTGAGTAGGGGTATGTTTTTTAAAAAATGTTATTAATGGAGAGGGAAGTGCATTGTAAATATTCTGAAAGACTTAGAAACAATTATTAAAATATTTACTTGTACTGATGAAAATAAAAACAAATAATTACTGTGGAGGAGTGATGTTTGAGCATAGCCTTACACACTCCTCCATGTTGATTATTTTATCCTACTTTGAACACTGTATGATTTGTCTTGTTTCTTCTTAGCCTTTGAAAGTTGAGATAGGTCGACCTGAAGAAATGGCAATTGGTAGGTGTCACTATTCGAAATAAGAGCAAATAATCACTTTGGATGAACAATTTTTGAACATAGCTTCTGTTTTTGTAGCCTGAAGCTATGTTAAAAAATCACTCCTCCACGGTGATTATTCTTTCTTACTTCAAACACTGTGTTTTAAGTTTCCCAAAAGCAATTTTTTGTTAGGGTTAAATAAACTAAACTTGACAAATTTCAACAAAAATCTGTATAGAAGTGTCTTAGGTCAACAAACTCGCAATGGACAAAGAAACCAATCCATTGCTTTCTTTGAGACGAAGAAACCAATCCATTGCAAGATTGTTGACTCAGTACTCTCCTCCGTAGCCTTTATTTTTGAGACAGTCTCTTACAGAGTTACCCTTATTCACAGATAGTTTTTTCTTAAAAGTGTATGGCATAAATATTTTCACCTACAGCAAGGATTACCAAATACAACCATTTTGAATTAAGGTTTATATCCTCGCTGATTAACTCTTTACAAAAATACAATGGTATGGTTTCCTTTCGAATGTTAGTTCAATATTATTGTCATAATTACATCAAATTCTTTTGAAGAGTGCATTGAATCAACAATTATTTGTTACACTTACTGCTTTCATTTCCGTTACCCGGAAACGTTACTAAAGTGGAAGACGGCCTTCATCCTCTACTTGCTGTTTTTATTGCTGGTCCACTATATCTACATGTGTTACTTGAGGAATTACCACATGTTCATATATTAGCGCCTTAGAGAAGGTTGGCTGCATGCAATATTCAGGGCTGGAAATAACAGCCGGTCATCACTGTGGAGGAGAGATTTT
>JAULBZ010006939.1:0-11928 GCA_032360805.1 Neoturris breviconis | reverse complement strand
CCAAATTAAATTCCCGCTAAATTTAAAAAGATTTATCAACCGCCAAATTAAATTCCCGCCAAATATGCCGATTTTGCGCAACCGCCAAATTAAATTCCCGCCAAAATTTCTTCCCTTGAGGTATTCATTATTCATCATTTATTAATGCCTATGCACTATTTTATGTTTTGTCAAGAGTGATCTAGTTTTGTTCATTAATTACTTGCATAGTATGTAAAAGTTAAGGGGTTTTATTGGATACCATTCTTATTTGGCTTTGAGAATTGATTACCCAATAATTCCTTAAGTACATGTACCTGGTAAATTTCACTTAGACACATTTAGTACGAGCACCGAATTACATTTTTTTTTTACAAGTTGACATTGTTTCTAGCACCGTCATTCGTATTTTGTGCTATCCACCGTTGATGGTTTCTTTCGGACTCTAGAAATTTTGCTATTTCTCTTATATAAGCTATTTCTATCTGAAACAGATACAGGCTCCATTTGCAAGAAAATGTTAATTTAAATCTATTTTTGTTGAAAAACAAGAAAAGGTTTTGCGGATCGAAAGTTTTGTACTAAGGAGCTATAACTCGAAGCTTTTTTTTTATCAAAATAAGAACATTAAAAAATTCTTGCATAATTATAACCATAATTTCTTTATCCCATCTTTTGCAGCCGGATCGTTCCTAATGCTATGACAACGTTTGTCTGGTTTTATTCAATTAAAATTGTTGCATTTGTGAAGCCTCAAAAGAAGTCGAATTTGATCAAAAACAAAGTTACTACAAAATGGTTATGGGAGTCGTTTAGTAGGGTTAGGGGGAGAGGGGAGTTATGCCATATTTAGATAATATTTTTGTGCATATCTATGCAAGATAAAAACTTTTAGGCACCCCCAACTTATTTTCAAAATTTTGCAATGACCCTTTGGACAAATGTTACAAAAAAGTTATTATATTTCTTCTTATTGCGTGAGCGTCGCGTGCAAAACAAGCAATTGAGCCTGCTATTGGCAAAAATTCGTTTGATGTCCGCAGTAAAGATGCTAATCTTGAACAAATTTTCGCCCAGGTATATGGGAAAGGGAAATTTGCTCAGTGCGGTAAATATCATTTTCTTACAAATTGACAAGCAACACATGTTTAACAAAAAGAATACCGATAAAACTAAATTTGTATCAGCAAACAGTTTCGAATACGTTGTTAATCGCGTAATACAGTAATGTTTAAAGATAACTAATGCAGGGTAAAAACAATGATACTAAATATAGCCTGTGAAGTTATATTTCCGAGTCAAATTCAAAGTTATTTTGTTAAATCTAGAAATACAAATTTAAAACACTAATAAATTGCCTCAGAAACTTGCCCTACTGGCAGTTGCCTGTCTTTTCGACGTCGGTACCCGGTGTAAATAGATTGTTGGAGAAATTAGAGACGTCGTTTTCAAGACAAACTATGTTTACATAAAAAATATTAAAAAAACTAAGAATGTTACCTTCTTTTACTTACTTTAGGAGCATTAACTTTCGCGGTTTTAAAAATCCGCAAAATGTTTGCATTTCGCAAGCACAAACTTTCGCGGATCGTCCAAAAGAGAATTTTTCGCGAGCACAAACATTCGCGGATGAGCAAAAATAGTAATTGTTTTTATGTAAATAAATGTAATTCAAGTACAAAAGTAAATGTTGTTAGCTCGTATTCCCAGCTTCTCATTTTTTTCTTTTGCAGTTCTTATAACTGATTTTCCGATTTTTATAATCGTATGACGAAATAAAAGAGGCTAACTAAGATGAGCTTAGTATACTAGGGTAATATGGTGTAAGAATTGTAAAAATATCGTCTTTAGGGTGATACGATTCAAGACTAAAGTACATAGAAGAAACTGGGAAAATTTCGCGAGCATAAACATTCGCGGATGGATCAATATAGGATTTTTACTTTCGCAAATAGGGCCAAAATCCGCGAAAGTTAAAGCCCGCGAAAGTTAATGCTCCTAAAGTAAATTGGCGCTCCTTTTTTCTGTACAAGCAAACCCTCTTAGGCATATTAAATCTCAAACTGGTTAAAAACAATTGGTTTACTGTTAAGAACGTAACCCAGCCTCAACAGTTTCGTAGTTTTTAAAGGAAAGAAAGGCGCAATTCTTAAAACTTTGTTTGGAGGGCTAGAAATAGAGAAACGGATAAGATAAATTTAATCCCACCAAAACAGTTAATGGTACTATACCGGTTTTCCACCAGGCAAAGTTTTGCGCGTGAAGTAAAAAAACGGCTGTAAACATGTAATCAAACTGTACTTATATCCCTAGGTAACTTAGGAATGGATTTATTCGAGACCAGTCTCCTAATCAATAGAATGAAGGAGAAACATCCACGTTTAGGAACTCAATTTAGTTATATATTTAACTTAGCCAAGTTTATTTTGCGGAGCTTATCTCGTTTGGCACGATCGTTATTGATCCTAGTCCTGACGACCGTGAACAAGGAACCATCAAAGCTGTGTGCTACCAGAAATTGTTCCATTTCTCTTCGTGCTGAAAGTAAACCAATAAAATAGTCATTAAAGTAACTAAACTCTCTCCAGCCCTTAGCCCCCTCCCCTCACCCCTTCATACTTTTGTTAATTATTCAATTATCGAACCACTCTTAAAATGTTATGACTTTGTCTAAAGCCTTAGGGCGACAGGGTGATATTTTGTAATGATCTTTATTGCTTTACAAACACAAAGCAGAGGCTCGTCGCGCCACATATTTTCAAGGGGAAAATATTGCGGTTTTCTTGCATTTTATGGCAATTCGAGAAATATTCTAAGAAAGCTCATTCGTGATAATAAAACCGGTTAAAATATTGATACTCTCCGGAAAAAAACCATCGAACATTAATTCCCGCCGTAACTAGTTTTTACCCCGTAAAATGCAGAGAAATGACTTGAAATTTACTTGCAGGTAAGAAATCTTTGCGAAAGATATTTTTACGTTTTGTCCCTTATCCGCAAAAATATAATTCTCAATGATCGCCAAAATACACCCATCCACAAAAACTTATTCCGCAAATTCTAAGTGTATAATATAAGCTCATCCACAAAATTCACCTGTTTTGAAGGTTTTATCAGCGAAAATATATTGCGGAAAAACTTCTTTCCGCAAAAAATTATTATCTCAAAAAGTAAATGATGAAATAACATATTGGTCATTTCCGCTAAGATAATTGATTACTGTGAAAAAATGGAGCTAAGTGCATGAAGAGGATTCTTTGGTACTTTTGAGGACGCCGTCATTATGAAAAACATCACGTGGCCTCGACTACCGTTTTTCCGAATTTTGGTACATCTCAGGGCCTATTAACCCTCCCGGTATTTGAACCAAAAAGACTCAGGCTAGAAGGGGTTAAGTTATACTAAACAACAGCAGAATTTAAAGTATTCGAGTACTCACAGCTTACTTGAAACGAAATCAGCTATGCTAGCATACACATCCCTGTATAAGAAAATAAAATTGACTTACTCGGCATAGGACAATCCGCCTTACGTTGGACGTAATTCTGAAATTGACGATCAAAATCGGAAACCATTTCCTTGCTCCAACAGAAGCTTTTTTTTACTAAAACAAAAATATCTGGATATATTATTACTGTATATACACTCCCGTCTCTAATTGTAGATGGGAGAGGGGTTAAGAGGAAATTATTTTTGAAAAATTTCCAAAATGAACTGAATGGGGTTATAAGTTGCCTAAAAGTGTTTGTCCTGCAGTTATACACAAAATAGAATTCTGGCCTTTCTGCATTAACTTTTCCCAATTCACAATTTTTGCACTTTTTCGGGACCTAAACTTTCGCGTCTAGGAGAAAAAAGGGAGAAAAATTACCATTTTTTATATTAAAAGAAAAGCTTTTATTTTTAAAATGCTTTTTTTTACAGCACGTTCTAAGAAGCCAAAGGCACTTGTTTCGTCTGTTTCTTCCCACTCCAAATCAAACTCTAAACCTCAAATTGTTCTGGTGTCAAATCACAAAGACGATAAATCTTCAACTTTAATTATCATTGATGTAAATAAAATTGTGCTCAAATCCCTTGGTTTTCAATAAACCTAAGGCCCTGGGGACCAGGATACTCAAAAAAATTGAAAAATATTTTTAAAAAAACTTTCGCGAATCGCAATTAAATTAGAATTTTGCGAGAATAACTTTAGCGAATTTTACATCTAAAATATTTCGCGGCAAAAACTTTGGCGAAAATGGAAAAAATTCGCAAATGTGGTGTTTGACCTGTCCCCTTCCCCTAAAAAAGATTTTTACTAATCAAATGTGCGTACGACCAATATAAATGAATTCCCAATTTAATTACCTTTTTAAATATTTATAGTCCTTAGGACCCGGATTACATGTAAAAATTAAAGAACTTAAAACAAATTAAATTCTGAGTAAAGAAGAATTCTTTGCTACCTTTTCCTTTATCTTTTCGCGGCTTATTATCGACATCATTATCTTCATCGCCACTATCACCTCCAGTATCTTCATCCCCAATATCACAGTCAGCATCTTTATTGCAACTATCAGTTTCTAACAATATGACAGAAAATAAATGCGAAGGAAAAAGTTTCGATGACGTAATTTAAAGAAACAAAGTTTTGTAGGAATTTAATTTTGCGGATGCCAAAAACCTTAAATTTTGCTTGGAAACTTGGTACGATTATAGTCCATCATCAGAGGAACAATTTCACATAAATATTTTTTTGATAACGTAATCAAGTTTTTTTAATCCGATTCTTTTGTATTTTTGTAACATGTATAATTCAAATTACAATTGGAGTATTTTTAAGTTCACTCTTTAGTTTTTGAATGACAATATTGACAATATTTTAACATATCTTCAGAAATTTATAAAATCTCGATCGAAACCAACCAAAATTTTGCCGAAATTCCAAAACCAAATCCATTTTTTTAATATCGGAAAATCTGGGAAATCGGTAGGACATAAACATTCAAATTGTGATACGAGTAAAATATAAATATTGAATACTTTATTGCTATTTGTATTTTTGTTATTTTAAAAGAATTTAATAGGCAATCACAAAGGTGGTTTCAAAAAATGAGCAATGAAGATCCAGTTCTACTGTCACAAAAATTTCTCCAAAAATTAAAATATGTAAATGGGTATTATATTAAATCTGACTAAATTTTAAGAAATTAAAATTAATTTAAAAATTCTGTTGTTGAGAGTCTGAACCTCCTCTGGCATAGACAAATGTGGTTTTAGTAACAAAGAAAAAGAAAAAAAGGAGTATCATCTTTTTCGAGGCGTGCTAATTAATTGAAATGCTGTGTACAGCAAAACACTTTGGATGATATCTTCCAAATGCCTGCAGAATGTAATACAATTCAGGGATAGAAGAGTACAGAGAAGTTCATTACCTTTAGTCTTGGAGCACATCCCTCTGTAATTCTTAGGGTCAATTTTTCTAAGCTTAGAACAGTAACCAGCAGAAATATCTAATAAAACCAAGAATAAACGTTAAAATCCATATTTGTCCGGAAAGATGAATTGCCAAAATGAAAACCAAATGCAAATATAAGAAAGACCATCATTACCTACAGCAGCCTTTTCCAATTTACGCTTTGGAATTGGTTTCAAAGAAACCTGCAGGATAGGCTAAAAAAATAAAAATAAATAAGTATACAACCTACAATAGCAAGCAGAAAAGAAAACAAAACGGAATCCTTTTAGAAGATAAACAAAAAGAATGTTGATCTTTTAAACTTTTGAAATTTTTACCTTTTTATTTTGCAGCTTGTCCTCTTCCACCAAATTTTCCTTTTCAGCATGCTCTGGAAGGAAAGAAACAAAAGATACGGCTAAATGTTGCAAAATTAAACTGATTTAATGACAAACGACTGCAATTGCAAGGTCTTATAGAAACACAGTTTGCATGCAGAAATATAATGAAGTCGTCCATTTTAATACCTTAACCTATTAACAATAGGTCTTTTACATGCTCTTCAACACTAGCGGGGCAGATCCCCCTCCCCATACCCCAAGAGATCTATTTTTTTAAATATTTTTTTAGTACTTCACACAAGAAGGTGATTAAGGGAGAATAGAACCGATTTTCGGATATTGTTTTTTGGAAAAGTAGTATAAATGGAGAGAAAACTATTAAAATTTAAAAACCATGTCCTAAATATAAAAATTAAATTCTATCGTATTACTTGTCTAATATAATGAATGTCAAAAAGCTCAAACCAAAGTCTCGTACTAATAATGGGAAGGGACTTACGACTGTTTCCAGCAGAAACTCCATCTTTTTTTTGTAATCTTGTTTCCAATCCTAAAAAACATCAAAAAAGTCAAAAAAACAAACCTACTGAAACTTCACATAGAGTAATCTAGGAATCTTAGACAGTTGTTCAATGCCATTGGTTTAAATTTTAGTTTATTTTGACTAGATTAAATTGTGATTTTTCCTTAACCTTATTTTACCAGGAAGTAGGATAAATTCTAGGTTTTAATTTTGACCTATTTAATGTTACTGGGCAAAATTTAGTTTGACCGCTCAATCTGTTCCACCAATATTAACCATTATCTGAAGTTCCTAGTATTTTCCTAAAAATCAGAAATACAAAAAACACAATATCTTCTGCTAACAATAAGGAAATAACTTAAAATTTGGAACACTAATTCATATTCACAAGTAAAATCTATGTAGAAAATTAAAACTTTGAATTACTTATGGCAGTCCTCCTCCTGGTTGAGTTATTATAAGTTTTCTTTTTGAACATTAATTAATTCTTTTCAATCTTCTTTAGAGTTTAGCTCAACCACAATAAGGACAATTTTTTAGTAGGGCAACACAAATTATGAGAAAACCACAGACCCACCTGTTGTATATGTCAGTAATCCATATGTCAATGTTGTAGTATAAGTTTTACCATGTTTGTTATGTCACTGTTAGTAAACATTTTTCTCAGTTATCCAAAGTTGTCATGTGACCTCAGTCTCACTTTCATGTTTGTCTGATGTTTGTGTCCACCCTTGTAACTCCTCTCATTCTGAAATATTTATCTTAGGTGTTTGCCTGATAGGATATTCATTTATGTAGCAGTGTTTGAGTTTGGAGCGAGTGGTCGCTGTTGGTGAATGATCTTTGAGCATAGCCTGAAGCAATGCTCGCAAATCCCTCCTCCACAGTGAGCATACACTCCTATTTCAAACAGTGTGTAGTTATCAAACATTTCCAATTCCCTGTGGAATTTAAAATAAATGTATATTATATATATATTACTATTATTTTAATTTCTCCATGGCAACTGAACATATGTTAAAGATGATATTGAAAGTGTTATTATTCTATGTAGCCTGACGATTGGAAACATGAAACTTCAAGTTGCTACGTTGTGTATTTAATTTACATGTAATATATGTATATAATTATAAAGCTCTACAAAAGTATTGAGCATTCTCACTTACACTTTCAAAAACTACGCAATATATATATATCATATATATATATATATATATCGCAGACCAAAACATTTCCTCTACTTTTTCTTCCTCCTTATTGCTCCAGTAACAACCAGTCAAATAAAGTAACCATCAAAGTAACCAGCCAAAAGCTTAAATGTTTTTAAAGAAACCACCTGGAGACATGATATTGTTGCTCAAAAGAAAATATTTAGGGTAACATATTTGCTAAGCTAGAAGCGAAAGGCAACAATGACAATAGCACAAGAGCTTATGTCTCCAATATTGTGTACATTGCTGTAGATAGTTGCTTTTCTAACAACAAATGTTTGTATGACAAGGTTTTGCGCTGAAAATGGATTTTCCAAAGAACCAAAGTCTTATATTAAGTGACGTATGTCCAATTAATATAACACTTTACCTTACAACAGAAAGTTTCACAGAGAAAAATAAGTCATTTAAACCACTGAGAAACATGAATGGCTTCGCATTCTGAACTATTAGGAATATTCCAGGTAGAAATATCCAAAATCAGTAGCGTGTTTGATACTTCGGCGCTGGATAATCGAGTTAGCAAAAACAAAAAAAAATAATACCATCGCTTGGTGATAAAAGGTAAGTTTAATAAGAAAAACTAGCCTAGAAGATAATAGGCTGTTCTTTCTCTCATGTGTGCTTTACCGGAACACTCCCTCTAGCCTAGTGGAGAAATGTTGTGCAAAGTTAGTTGCATAATAATTTGTCGCGATTGGTAGTATTAACTCCATTTTTCCTTGACTCCATTTCTAAAACATTGACTCCATTTCTGACAAAAGCTGGTTCTGTGATGTGATGGTCACTTAATTTGACGGGTGTTACTGGTGGTTACCCTGGTAGTTACTTTATTTTACTTTATTTGTCTGATGGTTACTAATAGTGGTGGTTACTAGTAGTGGTGGTTACTGCTGGTTCCTACATTAAGTAACTGCACTATTTGAAGTGTTCTTGATTTGTTCCTACGATAGAATAGACAATATTACAAATTAAAATATATTTATAAGGGCCATCAATGCCCGTACATTACCTTTGTCAATCATATCAAGGTATTTCCCTGGGCCTGTGAGCTCCATTACTCCTGCAGGGGTCTGGTAAATTGTTTGATTAATTTTATCACTATGGCCCATATGCTTGTAAAAAAGGGCACGTTCTTTATCTGGAATATCTAAGGAAGCTAAAATTGTGCTCAGCCTGTGGCGGTTCGATGTCGATTTTATTTTACCAGGCTCTTTCAGTGGCAACTTCGCAATGATTCTGTGAAGGCTGTGCCAGCCAGATGTGTGGTCAGCAGAGTTTTTTGTATTTGCGAATAAATAATCATTATCTTCTACAATTCCACACATATTTCTAACTTCCATAGATTCAAGTAAATCCAATGCTGCAACAGTATCTGGTGGGATGATCAGAGGCACAAGATGGTGATTTCCTAAATAAAACATATAGGCAACAACATAATAACTCTTGGTTCTAGTCAAAATTATTGTTTGCAGAAATGATACCTTAATTTTTGCAATTTCGCCACTGAAAAATCCTTTTTGCATAAAGTAAATTCAGCAAAAATGTTTGGTAGCAATGGCAAAAATAAATCCACACAAAAAATATCCTTGGCTGTAACACAAGAAAAAAGAATTATCCAACAGTGAGAAGAAGTAAATGTTGTGTATGCAAATTTATTATCTTTTTCTCAAAATTAAATAAATAGCCCTGGTGGGCCTAAACGATTTAAGTGCTGTCTAGACAATAAATAAGCTCCTTTAAAACATGTAATGTATCCTGATAGTGTTTGTCACAATAGATTGACTTAAAGTAGATGTATCTATGCGTGAACAAGATCACATTCAATGCGTATCAAACTGTGTTGTAGTTCTTTAGTGACTAACATCTGAAAGTGAGAGACCAATACAGACCAATAGTTGCAATTTTAGAAAAGCACAAATTTACAAATCTTCTCCAAAGGTTTTCGTGAATGTGCGTGCAAAAAATAGCACTGTTTAAATTATTATTCAATCAACGAAGGTATTTAGACATTTTCAGGAAAATAGAAAAAACACTACAAAAATGATATGCTCGTATTATACTGTTTCTTCTTTTCTTAATCAATATCTACATCTTCATCATCTGAATTCAGATCTAACAGCAAAATATTATATATGATTTTTTGTTTTCACTAAACAATGTTTTAAAAAAGGTTGAAATCAAATAAGCGCCTAGGCGCTTATTTGATTTTAAATTTCTAGAGGAGGACGCTTATTTGAGGGGGAGCTTCTTGAAATTTGTGCGAAAAGGGGGATGCTTATTGGAAGGAGGCGTTTAATCGAGGCATTACGGTAAAGAAACATCTAGATTGCATTAGTAGAATAAAATTATATTATACCACAAAGCTTTACTTTTTACCATTTCTTGAGTTGGATTTTAAAGAGACCTTTTTTCTTTTAACTTGCACCACTAAGCTAAATGTTTTGAAACAATTTGAAACAAAGAGAGTGCACTATACTTTAAAAGAAGACCAAAAATCTATCCAACCTCAAGTTACCTCAATTAACTTTTTACATAATTTGAGCCTTGCTATTTAAACTAACTCTACTGTTAATAAAATCAGAGTATAAAAAGCTTAGTTTCATGTAATTCAATTTTTGTCAAATGAGTATCTTTAGTTGTATAACTTATCGCAGTTTGATGTGTTTATTACTCAAAAGATTTTTATAAAAATGGCTTTTATACAATATTTCTTTAAAATTGGACGAGAATTGAGCATCTCAAAATAAGTAACTATAAATAACTTGGCTGTTATTTCATCCTGACTGACTAAAGAATTTATGACAGACACTATTGTGGATATTGAAGAAACATTGTAAAAGAATCAATACATTAAGAAACCATACCTTTGCCAGTGATGTAAGTAACCTTAAGGGATTTAACCAATGTCAGATCGAAGTCATCAAGGAACGATAAATTGTTTTTATCAATCCAAACATCATCTTTGGCTGCCTTCCAGTCACTTATCAGGAGTCTTGAAGGCTCACCATCTCGGCGACCATTAATAATGATGAGCCTTGATAAGGCTAAATCTCTTAACTCCACAAATTCTGTTGGAGTAAAGAGTACAAACTTCTTTGTTAAATGTTCCATTCTGGTTAAAATATGTTCCCTTATAATAGCCATATCATTTTCATTTGGCAGCTGCTCCGGTCTCCTCAAAAATATTTCCCTTCTTTTGTTGGTTTCATAGACCGCATCACCGAACATAATATCATCCCACACCTCAAGAAGTTCAACAAAGTTGGAAATCACTTTGACAGCGTCTTCTTTCTCTTCTTCTAATAACAATGCACGTAGTGTTTTGGCTGACCTTTTAAGCAAATAAAACACATTTTGTTTCAAGCCAGCCTTAACAGTGTCATCATCATTTGAGGTGTAGGAATCAATAGCAGTTCGGAGTTGAGGAAAATTTTTTCTTGTAAATATATCCAACGCATTGCCATGTGCTTGTTCAACATCTGGTTGTTGCATCAGTGTAGTATAGAGATGTCCCAGGATACGCATCTCTGATCTGACAGTCTTACGCACCTAAAATTCGTCAATTTCAACGTCATTAAGATTTTGGCATAAGGTGGGCAACTGAGCCATTATGTCTAATACACAAGAGACAGGTACATCGGGCTTAATAGCATGTAAAGGAATAAATATGACAAAGAGTTAAGTTATTTTTACAGTATTTCATATCATTTAATTGTTTCACAATGGATGTGGTTGCCTGAAAACTTTAATCTTCATTTTCAATTCTAGAAACAATTATTTATTCATGTGGAGACGAGTTGAATCCCACTTTTCTAGAAAATCATCACGCTCAAACCCAAGTTTTAAAAGCTCTTGACTCCCCCTTTTTATGACTATAAAAAACATTTAAAACCCTCCTCTCCCAACATTCTACTCACAAACAAATTTTATCACAACATGAATTTACTTAATTAATCATTATCCATATTGGTACAATAATCTTTTCAAATGAAAAAATAACAACTGAATATAGGACTACCAAAATACCTTAAAACCAAACCTGTGTTGGATTCTAAATTTTGTGACTGAAACTACAATTCCAAATCCAGAAAAATTTAAATTTAAAATTATGTCAAGTAACTATGGAAGAGAGAGTAGTGAAATTTCACATCAAGGATAAACACCCAAATTTTACATGGCATTAGGATTTCATGTCCTTAATAAGTTGATAGATTTTCAGGTCAAATAAACAAATGGAACACCTTTATCAAGGTAAAATTATATTAAATCACTGTGGAAGAGAGTAGTGAAATTTCATATCATAGCCTAGAGCAATGCTCAAAAATTCTCCACCACAGTGGATATGAAATATATTATATACCTTAAGGGAATTAATTTTCGCGAGAAGTAATTTTCGCGAGATTTTTTTCAGGAAAAAAAATTAATTTTCGC
>JAULBZ010006938.1:0-11931 GCA_032360805.1 Neoturris breviconis | reverse complement strand
ATTAGCCCGAAACGGCGTCCAGTGTTCCCCGATCTTGTCTCCGGATGAGTTCGAGCATGCGCAATGACATTTACTATTTATATATATTTCCAGATCAAATAGAATTCAACAAACAGAAAAAAGAAAAATATATATAAAGATTGATTTATGTTAATTCTAGCTATTTATAATTGTCCGTTATGACCAGCTCTGCTCAACTACGAGCGGCGGTTGTACCCCAAAGATTACCAGGTACATTATGGGAAGAATTTTGTGATGAATGTGGTATGTTGGCAGCTAAAGAATTTGCTCTTAAATCTGCAACATTTGTTTCGCATAATGAAATTTATAATAATAGTACGTTCTTTAATAAAGCACCACGGAAATTTATTGATACATTTTATGTTGAATATGAACGTGAGTTACAGCGAATAGCACAAGAAAACGAAGAAAGGTCTAAACAAGAAAGTACACATAGTAAAAAAACTAATCGAAAGTTATCATTAAGAGTAAAAAATATTTTTAAAAAATCAGCAACTATTGATAAAGAAAATAAAGAGCCTGCACCAGATAATAGTAGTAGTAATAATAGAACAATGGGAACTATTCCTGAAAAAAACAGTGCAGGTAATGAAATAGTAAAAGATGGAATGATGCATGAATTAGCAAATATTGAAGGGCGAGGTGATGATGGGTTGACTTGGAAAAAATGTCGCTTGCAGATTACTAAAGCACCCGGTGGTTTTATGTTAGATATTTATGTTCCTCCAAAGGTTAGTACATGTTGTGATACTGTGTGAAATTAGGTGTGCTGGCAGTGTTAAAAGTAAAAGCACCTAAGGGACCATGTCAAAATTTTCTTCCAAAACCAACTTATATGGTATACAGGTTAAATCAACTAAGATTGACAAAATTCAACAAAAATGAATCTTGAAATGGAGTGTGTTTTAGGTCAACAAACTTGCAATGGATCGGTTTCTTCTGTACAAAGAAACCAAAGAAACCAATCCATTGTAATCCATTTCTAAAAGTCACTTTTAGAGGAGTTAATTTATATGTTTTTATTTTGAATTTGAATTTAAATATAATAGTAAACAGAGCAATCTCGTAAAGAACACTCGTTTTCATGTCTTATGTACTTTAGAACTTAGGTATATACATTATTTGAAGTAAGAGAGTAAAATAGAGAATTGTGAGCATTGCTTCAGGCAAGAAACCCTGGAGCTCTTTAAATGCAAACATTGGGTAGATTAGTCCAAATTATGTGTATGTCATACAGTACATGAGCCGATCTGTAAATGTCAACAATGGGACATGCTGTATGGAACTGTTCTATAGTGATCACTAAAACTCACGATATAATATATATATATATATACTAGCAAAATTTCAATTCGAGAATCAATTCGAAAAAATGAAAGTTTTAAGATTGATTTCCATTAGGCAAAAATTTGCTGCAAAAGCCAATAGAAGGCATCCCATTGGTAGAAATGGTTGACGTTAATTTCTACCAATTGAATGTCTTCTTTTGACTTTTGCATTTTTCCCCCAGTGGAAGTCACCTTGTACCCTTTATTTTTTTTTGTTTCAGGCATCAAAGCCAAGAACGGGTGTGTTTTGTTTTTTGATTCATGAAGCCAGAAAAGCATCAGCTTTAGAGATGCCAGATTCCGATTGTGTATTCATCATTAAGGTAAATATACTGTATATTGGGCACTATTGAAGATATATGCCTTTTGTCTATATGTCTCTGTTGTTCTTGAATTCAAACATAGTACTGAGAAGCCGAAATAAACATTGTTAAACCTTTTCTTCACCTGCATTGCTGCTGCCTTTGAAATTGAACAAAAAATTACTATGCTCTTGTCATTGAGAAGCGCTAAAAACAGAAAAATAAGTTATTGCTAGTTATTCTCTTTTAGCAGTGCTTGATATAGGAACAAATCATCGCTGTAGAGGAGAATAATATTCACGCTTACACAACAATGATTTGCTCTTATTTTAGCACTGACTAACTTTTTTCCAAAATAACAAACCTCTAAATTACTGTCACACATCACCTGTGGAGGAGTGTATTACAGTAGATTTCAGCTTTGTAGCTGAAAATACATTTAAAAAACACTCCTCCACGGGTGATGACAGTTAATTTGGAGCTTGGAATAATCCAGTCGATTTTTATTTCCTTGTTAAAGGCTGTTAACAACAAAGAATATATGCTTGCTGCAAATGATGAAGAAGATATGAATCAATGGCTAGAACTTATACATAAGTGTATGGAAGAAGATTCCTCTGCTCCAAAGTAAGTCACTGGTGGTTTTTAGCCCACCAAACAAATTTTGGATGGGCTATTGCTATCACTTTACGGTGGCGGCCAGCTTTTCTTAAAAATAAAGTTTTTTCTATGCAAAAATGAAGAAAGCGCAATATGCATATCCCATAGGGCAAAAATTTGATCAAAGTCAGCAGTAAAGACAATCTTTGATACCTAGGATATCAATTTTTTGTTGCTTTTATTGTTTCAAGAACTACCAGCCTGAAGCTATGCTTAATATCCACTCCTCCACAGTGATTATTTGTTTTTATATCGAACACTGACTTGGAATTTAGTATACTCAAAACACATTCATATAAAGGTGGAAAGGAATGTGCTGCTATGTATGTAATTAGTTGGTTCTTCTTTACAATGTAGACGTTGTTCGAATTGGAGAGATAATGATTTAGAGAGGTTCTTGGTATAAGAGCTACACAAAGATAAAAAGTTTCCTCACCACTATCAACAATTGTAATTCTACTTGAGAAGTTTGCATTATCCAAAGATTTATCTGAAGAATTGTATCAAGGGAAACGAAAATATGTTCAAGGGGACGAATGTTTAGAGTTATCAGGAGTCACAGAGAATATGCTGAATATTGAATAATGAAAAACATACGTATCATTGTACGTTGGAAGAAAAAAGTGATTTTTAAGAAAAAAATTGAGATTTAGGATCAAATTAGGGTGGATTTGAATTTCTCGAATATTGAGGTTTTTGTAACAGAGATTCTATAGGAAATTTGAAGGGGCTGCAATATTTCTTTGAAATAGAGAGGAATTCAGATCAGGGAAGTTCGAATTAGAGATCCACTGTATGCATGTTTCTAAAAGTCCAGTAGCGATGTGTGTAATTGAATAATTAGGAGTTATATCCTGTTATGTTTCTCAGATTAAAATATGAGCTGCATCTTTCATTTAGTACTCCAAACAACCCTGCTCCTGATGTTTCGCATACATTTTCATTTGATAGCAAACTACAACAATCACTCATTCAGTTTGAAGATGGTATGTTTGTGATTATTAATTAATAATTTTATGCTTTTCACTTTGCCTTTCCTCAATATGCCGTATTTCCTCTAATAAGTGTCTAGTCTCAAATAAATGTTGCCCTCAAATAATTGCCACACCTTGCGGTAGGAAGAACAAATTAAGCGCTGCCCTCTAAGCACCACACCTTTTAAGAATGATAGTTATTAGAAGTAATGCTAAACAACTGATTTGTTTATGGGGTTTTAGTTGGACTAATGAAAACAACTGTTATGTGTTGAATGATCATACATGTATTTATTTCTTTTCAAGGAAAGGTACTTTTTACGGCTTTTCTTGTGCTTCAAAGATGATTTTGCTGATATTTAGCGGTACCAGATTTGAAAAGTATCCATTTTTATTGATTTATCTAATTTTTAAAAATAAGTGCCTCACTTTTTTAAGCACCTCTCTTTAATAAGCACTACACCTTAAATTTTTCTGGATATTTTATAGTTATACGTGCATAAGTATCTTTGACAAGATCATTTTTCTATGAAAGGGACAGAGTATATGAGGAAATAAGCAAAATTCATGGAAATAAATACAAGTTGTTTTTTGACTAGGTGGTACAGGTGGTGATATCTCACAATTAAATAGAGTAAGAAATCCAATGAGAAGACAATATTCAGAACCTGTTGGTGGTATACAAACGGTTGCATTGAATGATCATGACATCACTGGTAAGATTGAACAAGTATTTGCCAGTTCTCAAAATAAGAACAAATAATCACTGTGAAGGAGGTATTTTTGAACATCCCTTCAAGCAATATAACCTGATGCTATGCTCAAATTTCCCTCCTCCACAGTGATTATTTGTTCGTATTTCGAGCACTGATCAGCGGACTGTTAAACACCTAAAGGCCCTTTTCTATGCCAGAAGATTTTCTGCGGGCCTTTACTTAAGTTAATGTGGTCAATACAAAACATTTTCAAACGAATCCAATTAACTAGATCCCTATTTATTTATCTCCTCTGATACCATTTTTAGCCTGTTAAGTTTAGCTATTTCTGTCACAATGCTTTTCTTATATTAGACTATGTATTTGTTGAATTGCTTAAAGTACCAAACGGTTATGGATTTAGTGGGAAATTACTTCCCAGTGGGCAAAAACTTGTTCAAAGTCAGCAGTAAACTAGAACAATGTCAAAGACGTTGTTCTAGTGTCTTTACTGCTGACTTTGAAGAAGTTTTTGCCTACTGGGTTTGCTGTTTCTACTATTTTCAATATGCCAACAAAATGTTTCAATTGATTTCAGTGCTGGGAGTAAGAACAAATAATCACTGTGGAGGAGGGATATTCTATTATAGCTTCAGGTTATATTGCCTGAAACTACGCACAAAATTCCCTCCACCACAGTAATTATTTCACTCTCCGCATGTTGGATTTGTATTCTTCTCAACATGCAGCAATATTTAATTTCACAGTGGGCAAAAACTTGTTTAAAGTCCGCAGTAAAGACTATATAGCGCTGACTTTGAACAAGGTTTTTACCCTCTAGGTTTTGATATTTGATTTATAGATCCTAGTAACTTGATGACGGTGAATACGTCAACAGAACCAGTTGAAGATGATGGCCCCACAATCAACTATGAAAATCATCCTGCAATGACTCAACAACAACCATCATCCCCTACGACACCAAACGTTGAAAATGGAGGTAAAAAGCAAATAGTTATAGCTCTGTTGAACACTATGCATTACAACGGTTGAAATAAGAGTAATAATCACTGTGAAGGAGTCATTTTTTAGAATAGCATAGCTTCAGGCTATAAAGTCTGAAGCTATGCTCAAAAGTTTCTCCTCCACAGTATTATAAACTGTAGTTGCATTGCTCAGAGCTAAAATAACTAATCACCACTGGTATTTTAGGCTATAAGACCTAAATAAAAAATGTTCTGAAGGTAAGAGGGGTTTTGTTTTGATTGTAGTTTTCAACTTACTACACTCAAAAAGACTCCTCAACGGACGATGTCTGGTTATATTCTGTTATATTCAGACGATGTCAGTTATATTCAGATTTCGTCTCAAGCCTGAATAAAACTGCTGGATATCGCCTGTGGAGGAGTGTTTTTTGTATAGTGTTCAGTTTTACTCAAAAAACACTCCTACACAGTTGAGATCCGGCAGTTATTAAGGCTTGGCCGGACCTGAAAATTTTGTTCAAATTATGTTCAATCCACAGTTGATTGCTGTAGGAAATTTCGATGACATTTCTTTTGAATGAGTTTTGTTCTTCAAAGGTAATGAAAACTCCGGCTCATTTGATTGGTTGAGCATATCAGCTGAAGATCATCCATTAGCTGTCTACCCATGGTTTCATGGAACAATTACTCGCATCCAGGCCTCTATGCTTGTATTAAACGGTGGTCAACCATGGCATGGAAATTTTCTGGTGCGTCAGAGTGAAACACGTCGTGGCGAATACGTTCTTACGTTTAACTTGCAAGGGAAATCTAAGGTATGTTAGTGGAAAAAGAAATAATTGCTTCTTAACGATATAATTAATCAACTACCACCTCATTGATATGTCACTCTCCTTCGAAACTTTAGTTCGTGTTTCTTTCAATCCCTAAATGTTGCATATTAATATTATAAAGAAAGTCTTTGTCATAGTTATGCACAAAAAATTCATCTAAACATGGAATAACTTTATTTTTCAATGTGATTTGATATCCTGTTTTGTTATTCTAGCATCTCAGATTATCGTTAAATCCTGAAGGCAATTGTCGCGTACAGCACTTATGGTTTCCAACTATCTTCGAAATGTTGGAACATTTTAGAAGTCATCCAATTCCTTTGGAGAACGCGTCACCCGGTGATGTGTATTTAACGAACTTTGTAATCGCGGATGAAGTCGTACCTGAGGCACCGAGACCGAGTGCTGAACAAGCGAGTCATATGCGTCGGGCTCACACTATAAATACCGGTGCTATGAGTAGAATTGCATCGAATGCTAGAGTACAAGCTGGATCAGTGAGACAGACGCGAACTGCTGTGAATAGTAGACCACATGCTGTCAATAATCAGTATGCGATGGTTTGACTCGCTTGATAGTAAAATGGAACCATGTGATAGGATGTAATGACATACGATGATAGCATATCCAGCAAATGTCGAATCAACGACGTCAAATCAACGTCAACGTCGTCAAAATGAGGTCGTGACGTTCCCACTGGATACAATATCTTACGAAGAGCGTCGTGTTTTGGAATTTAAAATCGTTTGGTTTCTTTGATACAAAGAAACTAAACCGGTGGGCAAAAACTTGTTCAAAGTCAGCAGTAAAGACGCTAAAAACACGTTCTTCTAGCGTCTTTACTGCGGACTTTGAACAAGTTTTAGCCTACTGGGAAACCGTTGCAAGATCGTTGCTGTAATTACTTGAAATGGAGATTGCTAACAAGTCTGATTATAACTGTTGGACACCTGTTGAGGAGTGTTTTTTGACCGACAGTTCAGGCTTGTTATATAGCTGTATTAAAGGAATCCATGATTTATTTTGGGGAGCTTCTAAAAATTAAGAAATTTAATGAACTTAAATTTGACCCAATTCAACGGAAATGAAACTGCATAGAAGGGCTTCACATCAGCGAGCTTGCAATGGATTGGTTTCTTCTGTTCGAAGAAGCCAATCTATAGCAAGATCGTTAACTCAGTACTCTTCTCTGAAGATTTTATTTTTGAGTCGGTCCCTTCTCACATAATTTTTTAAATGGATGCATATTTCAGCGTTCGAAACCAGAGTAAACAATCTCTATGGAGAAGGGAAAACCTGTTCAAAGTCAGAAAAATAACGATAGAACAACGTTCAAAGAACGTTGTTCTAACGTTATTTTGCTGACTTTGAACAAGTTTTTGCCGGCTTGGGAAGGGAAAACCTGAAGGAAAACCTTCTTTGCTCTTATTTCGATCGCTGATATTTATTTAGTTCTGAAGCCTCAAAACAGTGGTCGGATATCACCTGTGGAGGAGTGTCGTTTGAGTACAGGTTTCAGCTTTGGAGCTGAAAACTACTCAAAAAAACACTCCTCCACAGGTGATTTTTAACCGTTTATTTTGAGGCTTGTATTTCTGGATCTTATAAGATAATTTGATTTATTCTTTTTATTCCTTGTCTTTTAACCTCTCCAGTATGTATGTATATTTATCAAATAGTCTTTGCTTCCAGAAAATCTTTGTTCGAATATACATCTAGAAGAAACGGTTAACACTCGTCAAGTAAGAAAAACTTCCCTACAGGCTTGCGCCATCTATTCAACGTCGATAAGACCTATTTTGACTTCTAGATGATAAAACGACGTCACTTCGGCATTGATCAACGTTCACGGGGCTTCTTGACTTGTTTAAAAAAAGGAAAATTATACGTTTTTTGTTCTTCAAAAAAAGTCAAGAAACCCTCTGGACGGGATTGGACATTGATTAATCGTTGCGTGTCTACTTAATAGTTCTGGGTGGTATGATATTTCAAATCTGGTGAACTCCTTGATTATTATTCACTCTTGTTTCCTAACGGTAACAAAATAGACACCGCAAAATTAAATGTCCATGTAACAACGGTGTTAAAAGAAACTTGATCAGTTTCAGTTTTTAGAGAATTATCTATCGTTCTGTTCCCTTCTTTTTTATAATTCTAAATTATTTTTAACGCATAATTTTTCTAACAGCTTTTAGAGTGTAGCTATTGATAGTCTTCGAAATAAGAGCAAATAATCACTGTGGAGGAGTGTTTTTTTAGCATAGTTTCAGGCTAGAGACCCTGAAACAGTGCTCAAAAATCACTCCTCAACCACAGTGATTATTCACTCTTAGTTCGAACACTAAATGAGCTCACGCCGAAGGATCAACGTTCACAAAATCTTGTTCAAAGTCCGCAGTAAAATCGCTAAAACAACGTCGTTCGAAATTTTTCCATATACTTTACCGCGAAATTTGAACAGGTCCTTGGCCCATAGGGTTCGTTTCAGCGTTAATCCAACGTCAACTGCCTAGTACATCAAGTTTTAGAGTACTAGTATATTTGGTTTCATTCAAGAAGCCTGTTTTGTTCAGTGCTTGATATAAAATCAAATAATCACTGTGGAGGAGTGATTTTTGAGCATAGCTTAAGGCTACAAAGTCTGAAGCTTTGCTCAAAAATTACTCCTCCGCAGTGATATTTTGTTCTAATTTTGAGCACTAGTGTTATTTATTTACCGGTGTAGAAGATAACAGCAAATTAACATTGCGCAAAATTAATTTTTCGGCCCAGGGCGTTTGAGGAAATCTACAATATTTAATGTCGAATTTCTTTCTCTCTCTCTCCACTGTTGAGTTAGGGAGTTCAAAAACTGCTAAGGGAGGTCTGATCGATCCCAGTCAGCGAAAACCTGTTCATAGTCAGCAAAATAACGCTAGAACAACGTTCTGTGAACGTTGTTTTAGCGTTATTTTACTGACTTTGAACAGGTTTTTGCCGGCTGGGATGATTGTTTTTAAGAATAATTTGTTAGCGTCTTCCCAGTAGACGTTGTTGTAGCGGCTTTACTGCGAACTTTGAACAAATTTTTGCCCACTGGGTTTGTAAAGAAAATGTCAATAGTCAACAATCTGGCAATATTACAAATGTATGTTCATTGTAGTGTTCATATGGAGGAGTGGTTTTTGAGCATAGCTTCAAGGTTTTATGCTACAAAACCTCTCCTCCACAGTTATTATTTTTTAGCATGTCTTCACAGATACAAATTTGACTATTTTCAACATTTGTAAAATATATACGGTGATACGTTTCATTCGTTGGAATTGTTACAAGTGAAACGTTTTATACGTTTAGCACTGTAACCGGTCTTCTTTTTTTTAAAACAAATTATTTTTCTTCTTGATGAGCTTTGTTATTATGATGTAGCTGTAGATAACGTAAAAATGTTGAATTTACTTGAAATCAATTTCTTTCTTTTTCTTCTCGCAAGTCTGAATATAAACTGCCGGATATCACCTGTGGAGAAGGATTTCAGTTTTAATGCTGAATGCTATACTTAAAAACAATTCTCCACATGTGATGCCCGGCAATTATGTTCAGGCTTGTTCTTGTTTCAAATTATCGTACAGGCTACTAGTGTTTATTGCACAGTGATTGCATAAGGGACTAAATTTCATAAGTACTAAATTTCGTAGGTATTAAATTTCGCGAATGGTTCAATTAGATGAACAAATTTTTTTAAATTTTAACCACATCCATTATTGTGAAAGTGTAAAATTTAATAAAATTTACGTGGAAATGAAAAAAATGTATAAAACTCAGTGCAAAAACTTGTTCGAAGTTCGAAGTTAAGACACTATTCTAGCGTCTTTATTATTGACTTTAAACAAGTTTTTTGTCCACTGGCAAAGAATAAAATAATATCCACTCTGGGAACGAGATAACCATATTTTGTAAGTCTTAGTGGATATGTTCCCGAAGTGCTACCATTTTGAAAATTGGTAACAGCATGCGAGCCGATATTTTGGAATGGCTAGCCAAAAAAATTCAATTTTTTTAAAAACAGCTATAAGATAATTGCAATATAATTAGTCTCTAATGATTAATATATTTGCCGTTTCGTTCCTCATAGGTAATTAATATTAATTGTTTGTTGTAATTATGTAATTATATTCTACATATGTTTTAAATAAAATCCCGTAAATATTGTATCCACAAGTAAACTACAGCTATTTACATCAAGAGGGTAGGGATGGCAAGAGTCTAGTTAGCACCTGGGTTTATTGACTAGCCTAGCCCTAACGCTAGGGTTTACTGACTAGCCCTAACGCTAGGGTTTACTGATTAGCCATAATACTAGAGTTTACTGATTAGCCCTAATAACCTTAGCAGAGTGTCTAGTAGCACTAGCACTAGAGTTTATTGACTAGCCTAGCACTAGCACTAGAGTTTATTGACTAGCCTAATACTAGGTCCCGTATTTCACCGTATTCAGGCTGTGTGTATTGCCCTAAATGCGATACACAGTCCGAATACAGGACCGTATCCAGTAGGCTTTCACGCTGTGTCGCTATCAAAGAAATTACACTTTAGCATACACTAAATAAATAAAATAAGGCAAGGATTGGGACGAGACAATTGGAAAAGGAAGTTTGATATCTTCAGCATAATTTAGCCTGAAGAAGCACGTCTTGCAGAAGAATATTAGTCAAAAAATAACTTATCTGCTGGTCAAAACCTTGGAAATGCAAATGCAAATTGGGAATTTTCTTTTGTATTTTCAAAGAACTGAAAATTCCGGCTTATTTTGCTGAGTGGAGATTTTTGAAAATCTTCGATGGGGGGGGGGGGTTACCATTAGCTGAGTTTTAAGTGGGTTGGGGTGGGGTATTTTTTTTCAGTTGGTTGCAAAATATTGTTGTTACATAAGTTTCATTTAATACCCAAGAGAAAAAATTTACTTCCATAAATAAATACATACATACATCAACCTCGTTCCCAGAAAGGCAAGAAGCCCTGGGAACGAGGTTGATACATACATACATCAAAAAAATATTTTTTCTAGTATAATATCATTTTGAAACAATAAGATATATCTATCTCTTAAAATTATTCATTATCATCATATACTTAACTATTTCACTTGCTGTAAAAAAATAATGATATTGATTTTTGTTATTTTAGGGGAGGAGGAGTGAAGGGGGAAGAGTGGGCGGGGGTCACCATAAAGGGGAGGGGGCAATTTTTTAGAGGAGGGGGGGGGTCAGAGATATGTTGCGCACTATGGCTTTAAAATCGAAATAAAAATCATGCATCCTCAAACAAAGACGAGACATTTGTCTCGATATCGTTGGGGAACCGGGGGATAGTCATCAGCTTTAAGAGCATGTTACTCAGTGATGATGTTATATGATGTTCTACGACGTCACACGCTGATCCACATTATAGAGGAATGGTGTGTGACGAAACAGTCTGTAAATTGACCAAAGCAACCACGGTAAAAATTTTATTCATCCAATTAACCGGGTGGACTATGGGGTGGACTAAAACATTTTGGTAAAGTAGTTGGGTCGACTCCAGTCTAAACCAGATAGTCCAGTCTAATAACCTCAATGTGGGTGCGCGATATCTACCGCACGCGCGAAAACAACACATCAACCAAAATGCCAAAGAGAAAAGTTCGGTTTGAAGAGAAAGTTGTTGAAGAATCTGCTGAACCTAAAGCGAGTCGATTTAAGGTCACTAATTAAATCACGTATTATAAAGCCGTACTTCTGCCAAACACATCCCTGTGCCATTTATATTGTAGAGGAGTATGTAGCTAGGTAGCTGTAGGGGCATCCTTTCCTCAACAGCACAGTTTTGTTAAACACGCTGTCGCTGTATCTAAAGCGCTGGTCAAACGGAGCAGACATTTCGTGCGACATTCGTGCGACATGTCACATTCATTTGACATGCATTGCAACATTCCATGAAACAGATGTGGCAATGCATGTCGTTGCATGTCAACACTGATGTTTCATTTACGGAGCGGACATGACCTTCCTCCCTCCGTGATTTACAAAAAAAAATCAATATTTTGAATATTTCAATCGGCTATAACTTGAACTAAACTCACTCAAATTCCATGAAGTAAACTGTTCTAGAAAGCTG
>JAULBZ010006937.1:0-11931 GCA_032360805.1 Neoturris breviconis | reverse complement strand
AGTCAAGTGTGATAGGTTTTTAGTCCACTAAACAAAGTTTGGATGGGCTATTGCTATCACACTTGACTAAAATGCACCTACACTTCCTCCCCTACTTGCACAAAAACTAAAGTATTTTTTCTCACACCCACACCCTCACCCTCAATATTTTCTAACTCCACCCTCGACCAGCACTGTAACACCGATGTTTCACTTACGGAAATAGCGGACATGACCTTCCGAATCTAACACAAAAATTACCAAAATTTTGAATATTTCATTTGGCTATAATATAACTTGAAGTAA
Organism: Neoturris breviconis; assembly: GCA_032360805.1. Classification (NCBI taxonomy): domain Eukaryota; kingdom Metazoa; phylum Cnidaria; class Hydrozoa; order Anthoathecata; family Pandeidae; genus Neoturris; species Neoturris breviconis. The sequence goes on along the minus strand of JAULBZ010006937.1, from coordinate 11,646 downwards.
ACTTACTCAAATTCCATGTGTTCTAGAAAGCTGGAACGATAAACGCTATTTTTCGACTTCGACGCCGATAAAAAAGCTATTACGCTAATTTTTTCGGTAAAAGAAGCAAAATATGTTGTAGAATAGCACCAGGTGTGGCTCCTTTCAAGCCATTCGCGTTTTCACATCGAAAAAATCAAAATAAATTTTAAAACCGGCCTAATGGCGCCGATTTTAAAATTCCCAAAAAGAGCGAACACGTGTGGGGTACGGCACATCATAATCTACTGTTTCCATTTGTGTTTCATTCAATTCCCGTAAAAATAGCGTCCACAATGCCAAAAAACTAAAAATTCCTGCCCGCGGCGCTAATTTTGCACCCACGGCGTATTTACGTGCCCAACATACCTGTTGAAATTCTGTGATGCCTTTTGCCCTGTTTGGGACCAAAATTCCGACACATGGGACACCCAAAAATAGATTATGCCCCATTCAATTAAACAACAATTTATTAGTCTTTTCATCACTTTTTACAGAATTAAAAAAAATTTAGTGAAAGTCTGTATTTTTTGAACACATATTTTTAGCATTGCCAGCTGTAACAGCTATGGTGGGGGAACTTGGAAATTTTTCGACATTTTAATTTTCTATGAAATTTTGACCATGGACCTTTTTTGGCAGGCATTTTGTGTGTTGGGGAAGCTTCTTCTTCAATTATTTCAGATGATAAGTGGTATTTTTTATAAAAAAATAATTTTTAAGTTTTTAAAGGGAACTTGAGGTGATCAATCTGTCAGTATGATCATGCACAGTGATGACCAGCAGTAATTTCACCCATGTATATCATGCTATATATACAGTACGTTTTCCGAGGAACTTTACATCGAGATCGAGGCGGTATTTGCCGTAATATTGCCTCGGAAAGTGAATTTTTATTTTGCGATACTTCCGAGGTATACCTCCGATTTTTAACCAAAAAACTCCGAGACGAGATTTCAGACCTTACGATAGGTTTGCGACAGCGCGGTAACCATATTTGTTTTGATTTGATAAGTTAAATAATACTGACTTAGTTATCTGCACCAATAATTTAAAAATATATTGTATACTATTTTTTTTCGTATGATTTCTTCTTCAAAAAATCTGCTTTTTATTCTAATTAGATATTATAAGTTTACAAACTTTATCCTACTTATTAATTTCTGCCAATTATATTGTTATTAAAATTGGTCTGTAAAGTGTTAACTGTCAAGGCGATATGCTTACGGAAGCCGGTAAATTAAATAGACCGCGGGTAAGTATAAAATCGGGGAAAATATTTTTTTCGGTTACGGTAAAATAAACATCCGGGTATTTTACCATGTGAGAATCGTTCGATCAAAATAAAACCTTTTTAAAAAGTGATGGCTGGGAAGGGAGCATGTTCTCTAGACTTTTTATCGTGAAATATAATCCGTGGATATCTTTGAATCCATAATGTATGTATAATAAAGTTATACTTATAGTTATAATATATTTATGTTGTGTTTTGGGACTATTAAATATAAGTACCAAACAACATGATTTCTATTAGCAGTGATATTACTATTATATGCATAACGTTTAATAAAAGGTGGTTATCATCATCTGTTGTTAGATTTAAAAATAAAGATAATAAATATAACAATGCAACAGAAGAATACATTTCCTTGAATTAATTTTTTTTTTTTTTTTAATTTAAGTTTTTTGCTTCTAATTCATTAGAAAACACTTAGGGACTATAAATGTTTTATTACAAATGTAATGTTCCAAAATTGAAAAAGAAAGCTTTCCAAAATCAAAATGGAGACTTCAATTCTTGTAATTGTAAAAAATATTCTTAAAGAATATCACTTATGTGGCTAAAGTCTCATAGAAACTTATTTTTCAAAAAAATTTCTAAGTCCAAATATAATTCTGGTCAAATCCTTATAAACATCCTTAAGTCAACATAAATCATAAATAAAAGCACTTCGAAAAAAATCCTTTTTTTGCGATACTCGGTCCCAAGTGGAAAAATATTTGGCCAGCGTTCTCATAATATTATTATGTAATTGTCGACAGAGCAAAAGATCTAAGCTCATAGAAATTTAGGACTTTTGCTTCAAGGGCGCCTATACTGTAGTTATACTAACACTATGGAAATCATTAGTCCTCCCAAGATTAGAATACTGCTCACGGTTATGGGACCCTTCTCGTGTTATATAAAATTATTTATGTAAGAGTGTTTCATCAACATTATAAGTCTATCTTCAAGGTATTTTAAGATTCTGTCATAATGTTCGAGTAACTGACTCAAGCAAGAATAACTGACCCTGAAGCCATGTTGATTTAATTTAAGAGATTTGTTCTTTTCAAGATGGTGTTTTTCTAATGACTATCTGGAACCTTGTTATAAGATGAGATGTCAACATCAAAGGTCTATAATTTGCTGGAAGTCCTTGGTCTCCTCCTTAGGTATTGGGACTACATGTATGCCCCTGCATAAGTAGGTATTGAACCCACATCAAGTCTATCAACAGTATAGTTTTGTACTTGGTTTAATATATCTATATACTTACTGTACATTTACATGTTGTTTTATAAGAAAAACCTTTACAAGAAAATTAGCCTCAAAAACACAGAAAAGCTAAGAAAATCCTAAGAAAATCCCCAGCCTCAAATGTAGTAATTTCACAAATAAAAACAAGGAAAATTTTAAGGAATAGAAATATATAAAACATACAATAGAAATAAAATAAAATATCCTAATTGTATTAAGCTTTTGTGACTTTAATTATGATGTTTTCTGTTGCCTTGTATTTTTTATTAGTGAATAATTCTCTTTATACATATATTACAGTAAATTGGTTGGAAATTGTTTAAAGAAATTCATAAGAAAAATCTGAGCTTAAAATTAAGGAATTGGTAAGTAAAATGAACCTCAAGTTAAAAAAAAATGTTTTCTTATAAAAAAAACCCATGTGTATATAATTACGAAAGTTACTTGATAAAACACAAAAAACGGAAATTAAAGGAGCAGGCAATCTGTTAGGATTTTGGTTCAGTCATGAAATAGTCTGACACAGATATGTTGATGAAATCTTTCACAACCAAATAATACAGCTAACAGCTCTTTTTCTATGATTGCATAATTTCTTTGAGCAGACGTCATTGATCTCGAGGCATAAGCAACAGGTTTACCATCTTGCATCAATGCCGCTCCCAATCCAATCTTGCAAGCATCTACTTGTAGGGTAACTGGTTTGTTAAAATCATAGAATGCCAAACATCGTTTTGATATCAGCATTTATTTTGTTGAATGATGCTGTGTGAATGGTTTTCCATTGCCAGTGTGCATTATTCTTTAGCAGTTCTCTGAGTGGTGCTGTTACTTCTGAAATATTGGGTAAAAACTTTGCAACATAATTTACCATACCAAGTAGTCTTTGAACACCTTTTTTGTCAGTTGGCACTGGCATGTCACAAATTGCTTTTAATTTTTGCCTTATCTGCATGTATACCATCTGCTGACAACCTGTGACCAAGATATGTTAGTTCTTTTTTTTTAAACATACACTTGTTGATATTCATTGTTATTCCAATTTATTTTGCTCTGCCCAACATCTAATAATAAGATTCCTGTCATGGTCTTCATCTTTTGTTCCCCATACCAAGATGTCGTCTATGTCAGTTTCCACCTGTTCAATGTTGTCAAAGCTTTGACTAATTATTTTGTATTTCTTGTGCAGAGTGTATTCCAAACGGCAATCTTGTGAATCTGTACCTTCCAAACGGGGTATTCAAGTCTTCAAGCTCAGTACCATCTTACTATTTGTTTCAACCAAATAAAATGTTGTCAATTTTCTTTGCTGAGTATACTCACAATACATGTCTATTGTTCCAAGTATAGGTATGTTGTCTCCACCATAACCATATAGCTTCACTGATGTTGAATTTAGTTGTCTGCTTTTAGTTAGTTGATCAAATACTCTTTTAGGCATAACACCTACTTCTGCTCCAGTGTCTATCTTTGCTCTGACCCTCTTGTTTTTGATCTTCAGTATTACTGTACCTTCATTATGTTTGATGTTTCCTCCATTGTGGCTTGACATTGTTTCACTCAACGTTGAGCAATCAGGTAGGTTTCTGAGATTGATGTTTCTTGTATGAATTTGGTGTTGCAACAGTTTGCTCAGTGATTCAATTTGTTGCATTTCCTGCATTCTTTACCAAATGCTGGACAATTTCTTGGTTCATGAATTCTTCTGCATTGCTTGCATCTTCCACCAGTTGATTTTTGTCCACCATATTGATGTGATCCCAACCTTTGTGATGCTCCATTTTTCTTCTTTGAGATTCCAGCCACTTCTTTGTCTTTGGTCATCAACCTCATTTGTGTTCTTGTTAGTTCATCATTGCTTTGTTGAGTGTCAGTTCAGCTCCTTTCCTCAACAGATTGTCTCTTACTTTGTCTGATCAAATTCCACCCACCATCCTGTATAATATCAAACCATCTTTGATTGTTTCAAATTTACATGTTGATGCCAGGTTTCTCAATTCTGTCCCATATCTATCAATTGTTTCATATGTCTCTTGATTTCGCATGAAAAATCTTCTTCTTTCAATAACAAGATTTCTTCTTGGCATGCAGTATTCTCCATACGTCTCAAACAGTGCTTCTAATGTCATATTATCTTCATCCGTTTCGTCTCCATCAGCATCTCTAACTTTATCATATGTCCAAGTAATGGGTATTTCTCTTTCTCTTTCTCCAATCACAAACAGGAATGTTGAGTATTTTTCTTCTGCTGCTTTTGCCCTCATAACAGCATACTCGAAGTCATATCATTAAAACCAATATCATTACACAAACAGCATCCAACTTGTTCGAAACTTTACTGATCGCGAGTGCCAGGCACTGTTGTATATATATACATGCTTTGTTCACGTGATTTATAATTGCATTATACTGCATACAGAATGTTCTAAGATTCAAATGTGCTAAACCATCTTTCGAGCGACTCATCTGGTCTGCAAAGTTTTATTCACCAACTAGTAAATGCAAACAGAACTTTTGCAGAAAATGAGCCATGAAAAGTTGGATAAAATCAAGAAGTTTATTTTCATAAAAATAATCATTTATTCAGAATATATTAAAGGGGAGGACATGCATGATGCTGATGCCTTATCGAGACCTACAGAGAAATTAACCTCAAAAGACATAAACGCTGAACAAGATGTTATAGTCCATGTACCCACAATTATCACTAACATGCCAGCAACCAATCAAAAATTAGTTGAAATGAAACAAGAAACATCCAAAGATGAACACTTACAGTTATTAAAAACAACAATGTTACAAGGATGGCCGAAAACCAAATCTGAATGTCATGACACAGTCAAACCATTTTGGGTTAGTCGAAGCGAACTAACCAAAATTAATGGTATGAGACTAAAAGGACAACGATTAGTATAATCCCGGCTAAAATGCACAAAGATATATTGGCACGAATACATTCTGCTCACTAGGCATCAAACGATCCAAAAGACGAGCTAGGCAAACCGTTTACTGATGAAAATGAATGACGACATTGAAAATCTAATAAAACACTGCCAAACTTGCCAAAAATACGAAAAGTCAAAATCAGCCAATCCACTGAAGCCACCACCACTGCCCACAAGACCATGGGAAAAAGTAGGAACAGACCTATGTATTTTATGTAAGAGGACAAGCATACATAGTCTTAACCGATTATTACTCGCTATACCTTGAGGTGTACTTATTGCATAGACCTGATTCTAACCAAACCATTGGGGTAATCAAAGATGCATTCTCCAGACATGGAGTACCAACAGAATTAGTGTCCGACAACGTCGTTTAATTTAAACAATTCAGAAAAGAATGGGAATTTCAGCACACAACCTCCAGTCCTTAACCCACCATCAAACGAATTAGCTGAATCCTCAGTTCAACAGTTAAACATACCATAAAGAAAGCTATCGATACCAGACAGGACATAAAGAAAAGTTTTCTTATTTTTCGTAACTCGCCAATTAAAGATGGACACAGTCCGGCAAAACTGCTGATGGGACGACAACTACAAGATACATTGCCATTGTAGCACACCCGAAATGCCAACAATCCCACTCGTAATCTCAAGAGGGAACGTCAAATACAAAAACATTACTTTGATAAGTCCCACCACCCCATCACACCAGAAAAATTTCAAAATAACCAAATTGTGGCATTGCAAGACCGTCAATCCAAGGAATGGATACTCAAAGCAACCATTATAGCTGAGATAGCACCACGATTGTATACCATCAAATTAATCAATGGAAATACAACACATAGAAATATCAAGGACATTTAAAAAGTATACTCGCTGACTGTAGAGACCTGACCCAATGACGACTCATATAGCATTAAACAAACAGGGTGACAACGACCAACTCTAACCAGGATTATGACAATACTACCCATCATGAAGAGGATGAATCCGACGCCACTATCTCAATATGAGTAATATGAATCAGACAACACGATCCCCAAAGAAAGTGATTCTGATGCATCCGAGCAATGCGAAAATGACAAACGAAGACGAAACAGATAGAATTTACGTTACAAAACACGGATGGCACACAAAACGAAAAAAACCCAGTCGATTACGATGAATTATAAAAGGCAAAAACATAGACACGATAAATGACCTCTTAGCTTTACAGATTTTGTTATATCTTTAGGATTTTTATTAGTATTTATTTTGACAGGTTTCCTTGGTCCGAAGAAGAGATGTTATATGGTTCCGCTGTCACCGCTCTGTCCCAACTCAATCTCTCTAATCATAACAACGTCACCCCAGTGAATGTCCAGTGGATCAGTACCCTCCTGAGAAATACACAAGTAAGGCCTGCTGGAAAAACATGCCTAACTTTTAGTAGTAGTCTGATGAAAGCAAACTGCTCCTCTTGCTTTTGTCCCCTTCTTTTCACTTTTATATATATTTGAAATTATACAGAGAAAGAAAATGAGAAATGGAACACTGCAGTGACTTCTCTATTGAAAACGTAAGCTAGTGAGGGATGTCACTGCAGTGTTCCATAAAGGGTGACGTTCCATAACCCCTCTCTATCTAAGCTAGCTGAAAACTCCCACACAGTTTTTGGCTGCCAGACTAAATTTTTAGGATCAGGGTCATTATTGTGCATAACATTATGTAACTCCCAGGAAAATAGTTGATCCACAGGCCTGTTGCCTGTGTAAACAGATGGAGTAGCTCTTCTGGAAAAGAAGAACTAAACTAGCTATATAGCTCCTTTCCCCTTTTTGTCTTGGGCCTATGCCTTTTTTTCACAAGACCAAAAAGAATGTGGATGTTTCTGTCAAATAGAAACAGGAGACACCCACACTTATTCTTTAATTTTGCGAAAGTGCCTAGTATTCATTTTATAGGTAGTAAATCAAAACTGCTAAATTCTTACTAAGCTATGCACACCCATTAAAAAATATGAGTTGTAATTTTTATTTTCAGCTCAGGTATTTTGTTGTTTTTTCATTTCTCATGTGGCCTGATGATTCCGTGTAACATGCAACACAAATTTTTACAATTCGAAACCACCCGATTATGAAGCATAAAAAAGTATGATAGCACGTAGAAATACAGCAAAATATATTAGAAAATTAGTTTAATTTGACGTACTATTCTTGCATAAGTTAAGATATTGTTATTTTGTGACTTAACTCGTAATATCAAACGGATTCATTTCCATCAGTGAAAGTTCGAGTAACTATCGAGTACTTCTCGTATGCTACTCGTGTTTTTAAAACCAATCCGCTATCCGGAATAACACACGTGACTTGTATTCATCAGAGGCAAGCTCGACTGAAATCATTATAGCTTTTCTGCTGATGAGGATGTAAACAAAGATTTTTTGAGAGGAAACTGACATTAAATACCACGTTTTTGGTATATTTTTGTGATTTTTTTGAAATTACTAGTTATTCAAGAGCGTTAAAAGTATTTGATCGAACGAAATGGATTCCCAGATGTTGGTAGATATTCAAAAAGTCACTGAGACAGCAGTGAAAGGGCAGAACGAAAACGTTTGTAATGCGTTGCAAGTTAGAAGACTGGGTACTACAGATTGCCGTACGACAGGATTGGAGCTGCCGGAAGTTTCTGTTGATATCCCAGACGACGAAAACATCCAGTCGGAACAACAAGACGATAAACCAACGCCAAGAAAGCGTCATCGCAGAGGGTCAAAGAAAAACAGACCACGAAAACCTAGGCAAAAGTATAAACCGTACAACAAATTAACCTGGGACGAAAAAAGAAAATTGGATGAACTCGATGCTGTCAAAGCCGTGAAACGAAGGGAAGAATTAGTTTTGCAAAAAGGACGGGCAATTGCTCCTTATAACACAACACAATTTTTAATGGAAGAGCATGACCCAGACGTATTAAATTCTGCTAACGCTGATAATAATATGGAACATAACGACTCTTCTAGTTCATATTCTAGCGACGAATATTTCGAAAAGGATTTCCAAGATTTTTATGAAAAAGTCCACATAGACACTTTAAACTCATATACTAAGGAAGACTTGATAAAAAATGTATATGAATTAGAAGAACGTATAGAACACTTAGAAAAAGATGCTAAATCTAATGACATTCTAATTTTAAAAGAAGAAAATATAAGACTTACATTAGAAAATGAACGACTGAAGAAAATCCACTCGAATAATACGACTAACGGCGATACGATTACGTCGTCTTAAAAAAACAATAGATAATCTCTACTTTAGGACGCAAGACAGAAACATTCACTTATTTATCTCCTATGGGGAAAGATTTATTGCGTTTTCTTTGTATATATTGTAAATATATATTCTTACTTACAGAAAGAAGTGGACACGATGTAACGCTGATATACCCCAGAAAGTTCTTGGTCTTTTCTAACCCAGATTACACTGACCAACATACTGACCACGCTTACGGAAATTAAACGGCTAGGCAATATATATATATATTATATATATAGAGAGAGATACCATGTGCGAATTTTTTGCACACATGGATAACTTAAGGGAAGTAATTTTTGCGAATTTTTTTTTCAGATTTTTTTTTTCAATTCGCGAGAAGAAATTTTCGCAAATCAGGTGTTTAGAAATTTTTCGCGGGAATTAATTTTCGCGAATGAGAAGATTCAACTTTTGGGGGATTTTAGAAATGAAGGAATCGGCATGGCATTGACATCCGAATATCTTATGTATCATAAATCAATTTTTTTCGCGAGAATAAATTTTCGCGAATGGCTGACCTTTGGACATTTCGCGGCAAGAAATTTTCGCGAATTGGCACTAAACTTCTTTTAAAATTACTTTCCGCGAAAATTACGTACCTTAAGGTAGTCGAAAGCAGTTGTTCTTGTGCTATTATTCACCACTTCGCTGGAAAAAATTAGCTGTTCTGAGGTGGTATCTCGTCGACTGAGAAATCGATCGATTTCAGAAGCACTAACTGGAAAAATGAGCTGCGCCTCCAAAATGAGCTATGCCTCCAAATAAAAGTTTTTTAGCTGGAAATATTATCTGTTCTAGAATGGCGATTCTTGTGGATAACTGGGAAAAAGAGGTGTTCATATGAGAAAAAACTGTACCGTTTCAAGAGTCTTATGTAGCTGGAAATATGAACTGTTCTTTATACTAGATTCTGGCTCTGCTGGGAAAATGAGCTGTTCTGAAATGCACATGTTATACATATGTTATACACCTCCCTGTGGCTGCTTCTGGATAGTTCATTTCTACACTTTATCCGGGTCAGTAAATTGATTACATCTTCTTCCCATTCTGAATCAGAATATTCGTGCCGCGAAAGAAAGCTTGAAAACATTCAAAATGTATAAATTTTGGCGAATCACCGATTTTGTAAAGATTTCGCGTGTACTTATTATTTTCGTGCTTTGGAGCAAAACAGAAATTTGCTGCGAAATTTTATATACGCTAAAATTAATACGCCTAAAGTATACACGGCACAGAATCAGATTATTTTGACTTGTCTATGGAGTGGTGCGGTTTGAAATGGTCTATGATGATGCACTATAACTACAAAAAACAAGTTATTGCATTGCAACATGTTCTACTTTGAGCAGAGTAGCCTCTCCTCGTTTTCGTGTATTTATGAATAGGTCTATTTGTAATCTTACTCAGGCAGAGTCCAATTCTCATCCGTGCGAAGCGGAATTTTATTTTTCAAAACTTTGGACTATGGTAAATTCGCCATGGTATGTTTCTTTGGCATACTCTTTTGTTACGCTTCGGCACACGAGAAGTTGCTTATATTTTAGCGAAAAACGGTACCGTATTTACTTGAACAAGCGCCGGCTCATTCCAAAATTGACCACAAGAATAATTTTACACGAATTCAACCTCGATTCCAGCCCCCAAGCAAGATAGAAGAAGCGCTGGGATCGAGCTTGAAAGGTGTGGACGCTTATTCATAGAGGCGTTTATCAACCTCGTTCCCAGGGCTGGCGCTTATTACAAATTATCTAGCAAGAGAGTGGTGATTATTCGAGGAGGGCACTTATTCAAGGAACTTATTAATTTTTATTTAAATTTGCCCAGAGTATGTAACGGCAAACCTGGAAACGTAGAATAACAAATTCAAGGACGTTGTGTTGACGCCAGAACGTCAAACGTCTTTTTACGTTGAAAAACGCAACGTGTAAAAGCCAGAAGGGAACAAGTTTCGAAACATTTAATTCTCTTTTGTCATAAAATAATGAATTTCCTAAAGCGTGCGCGTTTTAAATCTCATGTAATGCATTTAATAGGGTTGATTAAGAGATTAGTAAGTCCCCTCTATGAGCAAAACCAACGTTGACAGGCGGAGCCACTGGTAGCAGAGATTTGCTACTTCCTGTAAGAGCACATTATGGTCAACTAAAATTGACAGGCGTAAACATCGATTCACTGAGATTAATTATTTTCCAATCTCGTTCCCAGGGCTTCTTTCCGCTTGTTGTAGGAAGGGACGCCGTCCCTCCCTCCAAAAAGCAGAAAGAAGCCCTGAGAACGAAGTTGGTTATTGTCCTGTATATTCTTCACTAAGGTGGATTTCAAAGAAACCAAAATAATACATCCCATTGATACAATTTAATGTCATATCATGTGACATCAATTTCTACCAATAGAATGTATTCTTTCGGATTTCGTAGCGAATTTTTCGCCTCGTGGAATTCACGGACCCTTAGTGTGTAACCTTTACTAATTTTTCAACCTCAATCCCCGAGCTTTACTCTTTTGTCAAAAGAACCTTCAAAAGAGAAGAGATCTTACGAGAAGAATGTTCAAAATTTCCATAATCTTTAATTTGGCGAAATCATAAGAACGTTGATTCAAATGTTATAATTTATAACAAAACTTTCATCATAGTCACAAGAAAAAAAGTGACCATGCTTTCATTTTATAATTTGTATTCAAATAAATAAATAAATAATTCAAATACAGGAATCCAAATAAAGCGCAAACGAAGAAGTATAGTGACAGGGCTCGGAATAACAGCCGGTCATCACTGTGGAGGAGAGATTTTTGAGAATATTTTGAGCCAACGTGGCTGAAAACATTGTGTAAAATCTCTCCTCCACAGCGATGTGCCG